>JARQOC010000065.1:0-190569 GCA_033576535.1 Allobates femoralis
TCACTTTTAGTAATGCCAATGTTGTTTGACTTTTCTTCATTGCTTTATGGCATTTTTGTATGTGTAATAAAGGCATGTGTATTCATTCCTGCATTTTTTTTGGTTTGGGAGCTAACAGGCTCCTGACTAATTTCCCCACTGTGTTTCAGTGCATTCGATTAGTCGTTTGGGGATATTTCCTGTCCAAGAACCTTTTACTTAGGATCCTGGATTGGATCTTGTAATCCTCAGGATTAGAGCAGTTCTTTTGATGCCCCTTTGAATTGACCAGCTGTAATATTTTTTAAGCATTTCATATAATGTCCGCTGTTATAATTAATATATGAATTCCTGTCAGTAGTTTTAAAATATGTTTTAGTGCATATTTTGTAATTTTCTAATGAAGATTGTGAGGTCAAGAAAATTGATAATTTCTTTGTGCAATTGTGGGTTCGAAAGCTTCAAACCCCACTGATTGTTTGTGATCCCATGACATAAAATTACCTAATCACATTGATCGTGTCCCAAATAAAAAAAATGTCATCTATAAATCTCTTATAGATTACTATGCCTTTTTTATAATCATCCCTCAATATATGCAAATTCTCAAAAAACCCATGAAAAGGTTAGCATAGGAACTTTGCGACTTTCGATCCCAAAGCTGTTCCATGTTCCTGGTGATACATTTTACCATCAAAAGAGAAGAAATTATTATAAAGAATAAACATCAAGCCATCTAGTATAAAGTCAATGGTTCCTGAGTCCATTTCTAAACCCTTTCTTGAGGAAGTATTCCGACATAAACGTCCTTTTCATGTCCGATGTTAGTTTTAGAGGGATGTAACATCCAAAGTGACCAAAATGTATGATTCTTTCCATATGCATCTTTGAGTATTTTGATCATATCAGTAGAATCTAATATATAAAAGCCAAAGGCCACTTCCGTCACTTTCGGCACGACTTCCGTAACTGTGTCCGGGCCCAAAAGTGACGTCACCACAAAGCTACACCCTTCCAGGGTGGACCAACATGGCGGCCGTAAGCGGAGCGGGACTCAGCCAGCCCCGCCATGCTTACGGCTGCCCCTACACTGCCCAACACACACATCACGGGAGGGAGACCACCTTTGCCGGTCGCCTCCCACCCGCAACACATGCGGCCCCCCCCGCGACTTTTCCCGCCCCCCCCGCCGCTTTTCCTGCCCCCCCCTGCGGCCTTCCGGCCCCCCGCGGGTTTTCCAGCCCCCCCCCCGTGGCTGTACTTGCCTCCCGCGGCTGTAAATGCCCCCCTGCGGCTCCCCCGCTTCTGCGGCCAAACCACGGCTGTATGGCTCCCCCGCCGCTTTTCCAGCCCCCCCGCGGCTTTTCCGGCCCCCCCCGCCGCTTTTCCTCCCCCCCGCGGCTTTTCCAGCTCCCCGCTCCTGCGGCCCCCCTGCGGCTGTACTATTCCCCCGCGGCTACCCCGTGCTTTCCCTGCCCCCCCTCGGCTTTTCTGGCCCCCCCCCCCCCGCGGCTTGGTGCTACTAAAAAAGAAAAAACCCTCATAGAGGATGCTCACCCGTCCGCCGGCGCGCTCCATCAACGTCTCCTAGCTCATGGCTTGAGGACCTGTGGTTGCCTGGGAAACCGATCAGCTGATCAGTTTCCCAGGCAACGACAGGTCCGCAAGCCGGCAGACGGGGTGAGTATTCTCGCTCCATCCTGCCCCTCCCCCTGCCACCACCATCCTACACCCCCCTCGGCTCCATCCTGCCCCCCCCCTTTGGGTCCATCCTGCCCCACCCCTTGGCTCCATCCTCCCCCCCACCGGCTCCATCCTGCCCCCCACACACCAGCACCATCCTGCCCCCCCCCCCCGCGGCCTCCATCCGGCCCCCCCGCCGGGTCCATCCCGCCCCCCTCGCCGCCTCCATCCTGCCCCCCCCAACACCCGTCCCTTCCTGCCCCCCCCGCCGACTCCATCCTGTTTCCCCCCCAGCTCCATCCTGCCCCCACATCTCCCTCCTGCACCGCTCACTCCCTCCCCCCTGGCTCCATCCTGCCCCACTCCCTCCATCCTGCCCCTCCACCACCATCCTGTCCCGCTCGCTCCATCCTGCCCCCCCCGCCGTCTCCATCCTGCCCCGCTCGCTCCATCCTGCCCCCCCCCACCGTCTCCATCCTGCCCCTCGCCGGCTCCATCCTGCGCCCCCCCACCCGTTCCATCCTGCCCCCCCCCCCCCGGCTCCAAACCCGCCCCCCCCTCGCCTCCTCCCCCCCCCCCCTTTGGGTCCACCTGCCCCCCCCCCACTCCATCCTGCCCCCCGCCGGCTCCATTCTGCCCCCCCCCCGGCTCCATCCGCCCCCCCGCCGGCTCCATCCCGCCCCCATCTCCCTCCCGCCCCGCTCCTCCATCCCCCCCCCGGGCCATCCGCCCCGCCGCTCCATCCTGCCCCCCGGCTCCTCCTGCCCCCTCCCCCCTCGGCTCCCTCCTGCGTCCCCCCCCCCACCCTCCCTCCGCCCCCCCCCCCCCCCCTCCATCCCCCGCCCCCCCCCCCGCGCCGGTCCATCCTGCCCCCCAACCGCTCCATCCTGCCCCCCCCCGACTCCATCCTGCCCCCCCCCCGACCCATCCCACCCCCCCCTGACTCCCTCCGCCCCCCCCGCCGAAATCCATCCTGCCCCCCCCCCACTCATTCTACCCCCCACCCCCCCCCGCCCATTCTGCCCCCCCACCGGCTCCACCTGCCCTGCCATCTCCATCCTGCCCCGCTCGCTCCATCCCCCCCCGCCCCTCCTGCCCCCCTCGTCAATCCTGCCCCCCGCCACCATCCTGCCCCCTCGTCCCCCTGCCCCCCGCCACCATCCTGCCCCCCTCGCTCTACCCTGCCCCGCTGGCTCTATCCTGCCCCGCGGGTCATCCGCCCCCCTGCTCCCTCCGTCCCGTCGCTCCATCCCGCCCCGCTCGCTCCCTCCCGCCCCCCACCATCCATCCTGCCCTGCTGGCTCCACCTGCCCCCCCCCCCCTGCCCCTCCTGCCCCGCTCGCTCCATCCTCCACCCTACACCCCCCCTCACATCCTGCCCCCCCCCACCCTCCGCCCCCTGGATCCGATAGCTGATCCTTTCCCGGCAACAAGGGTCATAAAGGCCCATGGACCCAGAACACAGAGGTGGAGCGAGCCCGCGGGAAAGGGGAGTATCCCCACTGAGGATTTTTTAAATTTTTTTTTGGGGGGAGCGGGGGGAGCTAAGTATTGCCATATACCAAAATACGCTATAAAGTACTTAATTTACCGCCCTAACTATAGTGCTGCTATACATGGCGTAATGTAACACCAATACTATACGCTGTATACATGTAATGTAATAGCCACCATATACCATAGCGTGTTTAAAGTACTGTAATGTACCGCCCTCTACTATACCGCGTATACATGTACTGGGACCTCTCCTCATCCCCCCACGCCCCTCCCCCACCCCTTCAGCGCCACCTCTCTTCACCCCCCCAGCCGGGCCTCCCCTCACCCCTCCCCCGGACCCCTCCCAAAACCCCCCCAGTGGGCCTCTCCTACCCCCCAGCCGGACCTCCCTCAAACCCCCTCCACTGGGCCTCTCCCCCTCTCCGTCCACTTCCCCGCCCCCCCAGCGCCACCCTCCCCCCCCCCGCCTCCGCACATCAACCTGCTATCCCCAGAGCCGCCCTTTTAAACTGTACCCAAACCCCTTAAATCGTACCCACAGGCCCCCCCTATACTCTCTACCCACAGCCCCCTCTAACCTGTCCCACAACCCCCCGCAACTCTCAACAGAGCCCCTTAAACCTGCTCCCCCAAGGGGCCCCCGTATCTCGCACCCCAGACCGCCTTTACTCGACCCAAGCCCCCTGAACTCTCTACCCACAGAGCCCCCTCTTACTCTCACCAACAAGCCCCTTTCCTGCTACCCCAAGCCCCCGAACTCTGCCCCCCAAGCCCCTTATAATCCTACCCACGCCCCCCCCGCATACCCGCTACCCACAACCCGCCTGATACTCTTACCCACAAGCCGCCTGAAAACTCTACCCCCAGACCCCCTACCCACAGACCCCCCTTTTTCTGCTACCCCAGACCCCTGTATACTTGTACCCACAGACCCGCCTTTAAAATTTGCACCCCAGAGTGCCCTATACTCTGCTACCCAAACCCCCTATCCCCTGCACCCCCGAGGCCGCAAAACCGTACCCCCGACCGCCGCTATCTGCACCCACAACCGCCCCAAACCTCTACCCAAGACCGCCTGCAAACTTCTACCCCCCGAGCCGCCTGCAAAATCCTTCCCACAACCCCCCATACTTGCTTCCACAGCCGCGCCCTAACTCTGCTACCCCCACCGCCCTCAAAATCTGCTCCCACAAGCCCTCTATACCTTACCCACAAGCCGCCTCTAAACCCCTACCCCAACCGCCCCCAAATCGCTACCCCAGAGCCCCGTAACTCTGCTACCCCCCAAACCCCTGTAAATCATACCCCCAAGCCCCAAACCCGCTACCCCCAACCCCCTTTAAACCCCAGAGCCCCGTAACATCTACCCCCCAACCCCTTAACTCTCTACCCCCAAAACCCCTTTTACTCTCTACCCCCAGAGCCGCCTTATAACGCTATCCACAAGCCCCGCTACCTGCCCCACAGACCCGCCTTTACTGCACCCCCCCGGGCCCCCACCCACAGGCCCCTTATACTCTGACCCACAAGCCCCCTGTATCCCCCCCCAGACCCCCCTATACTCTGTACCCACAACCCCTCTAACCGACCCCCGACCCCTTATACTCTGCACCCCCCCAAAGCCGCCGTATACCTGCTACCCACAAAACCCCTTAATTGAAACCCACAAGCCCCTCTATACTGCACCCCCCAAACCCCCCCTTAACTCGCACCCAAACCGCCTCAACCTTACCCACAACCGCCGCATACTCTGTACCCCAGAGCCGCCGCATAAAGCTACCCCGGGGCCCGCCCCATAATCTGCTACCCAAACCCCCCGCATAATTTCCACCCACAGACCCCCTTTTTCCCGCTACCCCAGGCCGCCCGTAACTCTTCTACCCACAGAGCCCCTGATACCTGCACCCACGACCGCCGTATACTCTGCTACCCCCCCCCGCCTCTTAAAACCGCTACCCACAAACCCCCCTCTAACCTCTACCCCCAGACCGCCCTAAACTTCCCACAGAGCCCTCATACTCCACCACAAGGGCCCCCTGCATAAAAAGCTCCCACAGAGCCCCCGCAAATCTGCCCCCCACAGACCCCCCTGCATAACCTACCCCAGACCCCTGTATACTCTCCCACAAGCCGCCTGTATATCTTCTACCACAGACCCCTTAAACCTGACCCCAAGCCCCTTAACTCGCTACCCAAAAAACCCCCTTTTCTTCCCACCCCAAGCCCCCCTGCATATCGCACCCCCAAAGCTTTTCCCCATACTCGTACCCACAAGCCGCCTGTATACTCTGTACCCACAGAGCCCCTTAACCTGCTACCCCCAGACCGCCCTACCCCCAAACCCCCTCTTTCTCTGCCCCCACAAAACCCCCCTGTAACTCGCTACCCACAAACCGCCGTTATCTCTACCCCCAATCCCCCCATACTTGCTACCCCAAGCCGCCAAAACCTGCTACCCCAGAGCCGCCGTTACCGCTACCCCCCAACCCCCCGTTAAATCTTACCCACGAGCCCCTCTATACTCTGTACCCACAAGCCGCCTTTTTACTCTGTACCCCAGAGCACCTGTAAAACCGCACCCCAAACCCCGTATCCTGCTCCCCAGAGCCGCCGTAACTCTTACCCCAACCACCGAACTCTGCACCCACAGAGCCCCTTACTCTGCTACCCACAGAGCCGCCTGTATACTCTGCTCACCCACAGAGCCACCTGTATACTCTGCTACCCACAGAGCCGCCTGTATAATCTGCTACCCACAGACCCGCCTGCATACTCTGCTACCCACAGACCCGCCTGTATACTCTGCTACCCACAGAGCCGCCTGTATAATCTGCTACCCACAGAGCCGCCTCTACCCATAGAGCCGCCTCTATACTCTGCTACCCACAGAGCCGCCTGTATACTCTGCTACCCACAGACCCGCCTGTATACTCTGCTACCCACAGAGTCGCCTCATACTCTGCTACCCACAGAGCCACCTGCATCCTCTGCTACCCACAGAGCCGCCTGCATACTCTGCTACCCACAGAGCTGCCTGCATACTCTGCTACCCACAGAGCCGCCTGCATACTCTGCTACCCACGAGAGCCACCTGCATACTCTGCTACCCACAGAGCCGCCTCTATACTCTGCTACCCACAGCCGCGCCTCTATAACTCTGCTACCCACAGAGCTGCCTCTATACTCTGCTACCAACAGAGCCGCCTCTATACTCTGCTACCCACAGAGCCGCCTCTAAACTCTGCTACCCACAGAGCCGCCTGTATACTCTGCTACCCACAGAGCCGCCTGTATAATCTGCTACCCACAGAGCCGCCTGTATACTCTGCTACCCACAGAGCCGCTCTACCCACAGAGCCGCCTTTATACTATGCTACCCACAGAGCCGCCTCTATACTCTGCTACCCACAGAGCCGTCTGTATACTCTGCTACCACAGAGCCGCCTGTATAATCTGCTACCCACAGACCCGCCTGCATAATCTGCTACCCACAGAGCCGTCTGTATACTCTGCTACCCACAGGGCCGCCTGTATACTCTTCTACCCACAGAGCCGCCTGTATACTCTGCTACCCACAGAGCCGCCTGTATACTCTGCTACCCACAGAGCCGCCTCTATACTCTGCTACCCCCCCCCCCCCCCCCCCCCCCCCCCCCCCCCCCCCCCCCCCCCCCCCCCCCCCCCCCCCCCCCCCCCCCCCCCCCCCCCCCCCCCCCCCCCCCCCCCCCCCCCCCCCCCCCCCCCCCCCCCCCCCCCCCCCCCCCCCCCCCCCCCCCCCCCCCCCCCCCCCCCCCCCCCCCCCCCCCCCCCCCCCCCCCCCCCCCCCCCCCCCCCCCCCCCCCCCCCCCCCCCCCCCCCCCCCCCCCCCCCCCCCCCCCCCCCCCCCCCCCCCCCCCCCCCCCCCCCCCCCCCCCCCCCCCCCCCCCCCCCCCCCCCCCCCCCCCCCCCCCCCCACTCACCCACCCCTTATACTGCTACCACAGCCCTATACTCTCACCCAAGCCCTATACTCCTACCCACAAGCCCCTTATTGACCCAAACCTCCTACCCCAACCCTATACTGCACCCCAAGCGCCGTATCTCTCTACCCACCCTGAACTCTCTACCAAGCCCCTTATACGTACCCACAAGCCCGATTCTCACCACAGCCGCCTACCCACAGACTATACTTGCACCCACCCGATATTCCCAAGCCCTGATCCTGCTACCCACACCCACACCCCTAATCGCTCCACAGACGCCTTAACTCTCTCCCACAAGCCCCTTATCTACCCACAGAGCCGCCCCTTGCCCCCACGCCTACTCTACCCACAACCGCGCTCTGCACCCAACCCCTATCGCTACCACAGACCCTCTCCCACAGACCCCATTCTACCACGACGCCTGATATCTCTACCCAGCCGCCTTAACCTCTACCCAGAGCCGCCTATACCCTACCCACAGCCCCATCTCTACCAGCCGCATACTCTGCTACCAGCGCCTATCTCTCTCCCCAGCCGCTATCTGCTACACAAGCCCCTATACCCACCCCAAGCGCCTTATCCTCCACACCTTATCTCTGCTACCCACAACCTTATACTGCACCCCAGAGCCTATACCTGCACCCACAAGCCTCTACCACAACGCCTATCCTACCACAACCCTAATCTGCACCACAGAGCCCCGTACTACCACAAGCCGCTATACTGCACCCACAGACCTGTATATCTGCTACACAGACCCATCCTGTACCCACAACCTGTATATCTCACCACAAGCCTCTACCCAGACGCTACTACGGCCGCTTATACCTCTACCCACGAGGCTAACCTCTACCACACGCTAACTCGCTCCCACAATCCCGCCTCTATACTCTGCTACCCACAGAGCCGCCTCTATACTCTGCTACCCACAGAGCCGCCTGCATACTCTGCTACCCACAGAGCCGCCTGCATAATCTGCTACCCACAGACCCGCCTGCATAATCTGCTACCCACAGACCCGCCTGCATAATCTGCTACCCACAGAGCCGCCTGTATACTCTGCTACCCACAGAGCCGCCTGTATACTCTTCTATCCACAGAGCCGCCTGTATACTCTGCTACCCACAGAGCCGCCTGTATACTCTGCTACCCACAGACCCGCCTGTATACCTGCTACCCACAGAGATGCCTGCATACTCTGCTACCCACAGAGCCGCCTGCATACTCTGTTACCCACAGAGCCGCCTGCATACTCTGCTACCCACAGAGCTACCTGCATACTCTGCTACCCACAGACCGCCTGTATACTCTGCTACCCACAGAGCCGCCTCTATAACTCTGCTTCCCACAGAGCCACCTCTATACTCTGCTACCCACAGAGCCGCCTCCATAACTCTGCTACCCACAGAGCAGCCTGTATACTCTGCTACCCACAGAGCCGTCCCGCATACTCTGCTACTCACAGAGCCGCCTGCATAATCTGCTACCCACAGACCCGCCTGCATAATCTGCTACCCACAGACCCGCCTGCATAATCTGCTACCCACAGAGCCGCCTGTATACTCTGCTACCCACAGAGCCGCCTGTATACTCTTCTACCCACAGAGCCGCCTGTATACTCTGCTACCCACAGAGCCGCCTCTATACTCTGCTACCCACAGCCGCGCCTCTATACTCTGCTACCCACAGCCGCACCTCTATACTCTGCTACCCACAGCGCCGCCTCTATACTTTGCTACCCACAGAGCCGCCTCTATACTCTGCTACCCACAGAGCCGCCTGTATACTCTGCTACCCACAGAGCCGCCTCTATGCTCTGCTACCCACAGAGCCGCCTTTATACTCTGCTACCCACAGAGCAGCCTGTATACTCTGCTACCCACAGAGCCGCCTGTATACTCTGCTACCCACAGAGCCGCCTGTATACTCTGCTACCCACAGAGCCGCCTGCATACTCTGCTACCCACAGAGCCGCCTGTATAACCTGCTACCCACAGAGCCGCCTGTATACTCTGCTACCCACAGATCCGTCTGTATAATCTGCTACCCACAGACCCGCCTGCATACTCTGCTACCCACAGACCTGCCTGTATACTCTGCTACCCACAGAGCCGCCTGTATAATCTGCTACCCACAGAGCCGCCTCTACCTACAGAGCCGCCTGTATACTCTGCTACCCACAGAGCCGCCTGTATACTCTGCTACCCACAGACCCCCTGTATACTCTGCTACCCACAGAGCCGCATCTATCCTCTGCTACCCACAGAGCCACCTGCATCCTCTGCTACCCACAGAGCCGCCTGCATACTCTGCTACCCACAGAGCCGCCTGTATACTCTGCTACCCACAGAGCCGCCTGCATACTCTGCTACCCACAGAGCCGCCTGCATACTCTGCTACCCACAGAGCCGCCTCTATACTCTGCTACCCACAGACCCGCCTGTATACTCTGCTACCCACAGACCCTCCTGTATACTCTGCTACCCACAGAGCCGCCTGTATAATCTGCTACCCACAGAGCCGCCTCTACCCACAGAGCCGCCTCTATACTCTGCTACCCACAGAGCCGCCTGTATACTCTGCTACCCACAGAGCCGCCTGTATACTATGCTACCCACAGAGCCGCCTCTATACTCTGCTACCCACAGACCCGCCTGTATACTCTGCTACCCACAGACCCGCCTGTATACTCTGCTACCCACAGAGCCGCCTGTATAATCTGCTACCCACAGAGCCGCCTCTACCCACAGAGCCGCCTCTATACTCTGCTACCCACAGAGCCGCCTCTATACTCTGCTACCCACAGAGCCGCCTCTATACTCTGCTACCCACAGAGCCGCCTGTATACTCTGCTACCCACAGAGCCGCCGCTACCCACAGAGCCGCCTCTATACTCTGCTACCCACAGAGCCGCCTCTATACTCTGCTACCCACAGAGCCGCCTGTATATTCTGCTACCCACATACCCGCCTGTATACTCTGATACCCACAGACCCGCCTTTATACTCTGCTACCCACAGAGCCCCCTGTATACTCTGCTACCCACTGACCCGCCTGTATACACACAATTGATTTCTCCCCACTCCCGATGCTATTGCATCAGGCCCCTGACCACTGCACTCTGCCCCTGACCACTCCACTCTGCCCCTGACCACTGCACTCTGCCCTGAGGCAGACTACGAGCCACTGAGCCTCCGTATACTCTGCTAACCACTGAGCCGCTGTATACCCTGCTAACCATAGGCTAGAATACCCGATTCTTTAGAATCGGGCCGCCATCTAGTCTTTAATAAAACTGTCCAACCTGAATACATATTTCTGCAATACTTGTCTATATACATGGCAAGGTTGCTGGTTAAAGACCCTATTCTGGAGATGATCGGTCTGCCAGGGGATTAGGTAAACTCTTATGTACTTTTGGTAAGTGGTATAGAAAAGGTATTGTGGGTTGGCTGACTAAAAGGAATTTTTTTTTAGGTTAGATGTGATGGTTCCTTGTTTGAATGCTCTGTTTATCTTTTGGTTATAAATTTTAGTTAATGAAGGATAAGGATTGGTTTATGACTATTTTTATAGTATTTAGGGCAGGGGTCTCAAACACGCGGCCCGTGGGCCAACTGCGGCCCCCAAGACAATACTTAGCGGCCCCCACCTCAATATCAAGCTTTGCATTCAGCTCGGCCCCCACCCCAATGTCAAAGTTTGTATTCAGTGCAGTGTTACTCACTATTAGTAAGGGACTCGCAGGACTTGGTACTCGGCGAGTTTCCCTCGCACAGTAATGAGTCCAATGCAAGTCAATGGCAATCCTAGTTTTGTCAGAGTTTACTTTTTCTCACTCGCTAGACTCGCTATATCACATCGCTATGTAGCTTGAATCTCTCCAAATCGTTAAACAATCGCACCGCTTCACGGATACCCGCTGTCAGCAGCGAGTCTGAGCAAGTCTGAGCGAGTCTACGAATCCGAGTCCTGTACTGTATTCGGGACTCGCGAATACAGAATCTGTTATGTTCCGACAAAGCTTCCGAGACAGCCTAGCTAGCGTGTTAGGTCAGAAAACTTGTGAAGATCTACAATGCTAGGATCTGACACCGCAGGATGGGGAAGCACTGCGCAGGCGCTTAATGCCATGCGCCCTGCAGTGGATGCCGGGAGGAATCAGTGGATGGGCTTCTGATCACATGCCCCTCCATTGCTGCACCACCACCTTGCACCTTGCCCTGAGTTGGAGAAACAGAGGTATACCTCAAGGCACTATAGGCCTATGTATTGACCTTGTGTATAAGGCAGAAAGGATAATATTACCAAAATATGTCTTTATCAAAGCCTGCAGTGAAGAGAAAGGTTGGTGATGAGCACAGACAATTTCAGGAAAAGTGGAAGTGCAATATTTCTTTGTTCAGCACAGGGGCATCTCGACATGTCTTATTTGCACAGAGAAAGTTGCAGTACACAAAGAATACAATTTGAAACGTCATTACACAACTCGACATGAGGAGTATGCAATATATGAGGGAGATGAGAGAGCCAACCAGGTTGCTAAACTTAAAACATGTCTACTGAGGCAACAACAGATCTTTAAGAAAGCAACCAAAGAGAGTGATGCAGCAGTGGAAGCCAGCTACGTGGTTAGTGAGATGATTGCTAAAGCAGGAAAGCCATTCAAAGAAGGTGAATTTGTAAAAAAGTGCATGTTACAGACTGCAAGTATTATCTGTCCAGAGAAGAAAGGTCAGTTTAGCAACATCAGCCTTTCTGCCAACACCGTAGCAGAGCGCATTTCTGACCTGTCAAGTGACATTTATGATCAACTATGTGAGAAAGCAAAATGTTTCAGTGTATACTCAGTCGCTCTTGATGAGACCACAGACATCACCGACACTGCCCAGCTTGCAATCTATATCCGAGGTGTTGATGACAATTTTGAAGTCATAGAGGAGTTGCTCAGAGTGATTCCAATGCATGGCCAGACCACCGCTCAGGAGATATTTCACCAGCTGTGTGATGCTATTGAGAATGCCGGTTTGCCTTGGAGGAAGTTAGCTGGAATAACAACTGATGGAGCGCCATCAATGATAGGGAGGAAAAATGGACTTGTGGCACTTGTTCAAAAAAAGATGGAAGACGAAGGTTTGGAGGAGGTCATTGCTCTGCACTGCATAATCCACCAGCAGGCCCTTTGCAGCAAATGCCTGAAGTTTGACAATGTGATGTCTTCTGTTGTGAAATGCATCAACCAGATCAGATCGAGTGGCTTAAAACACAGAATGTTTCGTGCTTTTTTAGAGGAAATGGAGTCAGAATATGGGGATGTTCTCTACTTCACCGAGGTACGTTGGCTCAGCAGGGGAAACACATTGAAGAGATTTTTTGAGTTAAGAGCGGAAGTAAAAGCTTTCATGGAGAAAGATGGGGCTGCTGTTCCTGTGCTAAGTGATCCGAAATGGCTCATGGACTTAGCTTTTTTAGTTGCTATCACACATGAGCTTAATGTACTGAACAAGAAGTTACAAGGCCAGGGGCAACTTGTCAGTGCTGCCTATGACAACGTGAGAGCATTCTCTACAAAACCTATGTTATGGAAAGCCCAGCTTTCTCAGACAAACCTGTGCCATTTCCCAGCATGCAAGACACTCATGGATGCAGGCACACCATTCAGTGGTGAGGAGTAAGTGGATGTCATTATGAAGCTACAGGAGGAATTTTATCACAGATTTGCAGACTTCAAGATGCACAGAGCCACATTTCAAATTTTTTGTGGACCCCTTTTCCTTTGATGTGCAAGATGCCCCTCCTGTGCTTCAAATTGAGCTCATTGACCTGCAGTGCAACTCTGAACTCAAAGCCAAGTTCAGGGAGGTGAATGGAAAAGCAGATAAGCTCGAGCAATTTTTGAGAGAATTGCCTCCCAGCTTCCCCGAGCTTTCCCGAATGTTCAGGCGGACCATGTGTTTTTTTGGGAGCACATACTTGTGCGAAAAGCTCTTCTCTACCTTGTTCTTCAATAAGTCAAAGTACAGGTCCAGATTTACTGATGAGCATCTTCAAGCCCTACTGAGGGTCTCAACTGCTGCCTCCCTTAAGCCAAATGTGGCTCGGCTATGCGAGAGTAAGCGCTGCCAGATCTCTAGCAGCAAGAAGTAGGCAGATAAAGCCATGTTCAAAACAGTTTATGTTCAATGTTCCATTCATGTTGTTCAGAAAGTTGAATGTTAAAGAACTGTTGAATCTGAATAATAATAATTATAATATTTTGTACGAGCTTTTCTTGT
The DNA here is from genome assembly GCA_033576535.1 of Allobates femoralis. Lineage (NCBI taxonomy): Eukaryota > Metazoa > Chordata > Amphibia > Anura > Aromobatidae > Allobates > Allobates femoralis. The sequence continues at coordinate 13,397 of JARQOC010000065.1, forward strand.
GGAAAACTTGATGCGGCCCTCCCTCACCCAGACTCTCCCTCGAGTGGCCCCCGGGTAAATTGAGTTTGAGACCCCTGGGCTAAAGGGTACGTCACCTGGTTTGGTAGATGTGAAATTTTGAAGATGAACGCTCTGCCGCAGGTCCTCTACCTTTTACAGGCGACCCCGATTAGGGTCCCTGAGTCCTTTTTTAAGGACTTCTCCTCCCTTCAGATAAAATTTGTCTGGGCAGGTAAACCAGTTAGACTGGCAAGATCCTTGTTGTGCAGACAGAAGTCAAAGGGGGGCTTGGGTCTTCTGGATCTGAAAACGTACTACATAGCCACCCATTTGGTAAGGGTGCTAGACTGGTGCAGACAGGGCATGAACAAGCCTTGGGTACAGATCGAGCAGGAATTTACGGATGTCTCCCTGGCAGCCCTTCCGTGGCTCCCTGGGATCTCTGATACAGTTTTGAAGAGCCACCCTACTATGGGACCTGCATTGCAGTGTTGCTCCAGGCCGGCAACACGCTCCCATCTACTGCCTTACCCCTCATCTTTGACGTCGGTGCTGGGATCACCAGACTTCGCACCTGCTCGGACAGACCCCGTTTTTGGGACTTGGATAAGGGGAGGTGCATTTAGAGCGACCCAGTTCATTAAGAATGGTAATTGGCTATCCATGGAGGACATCCGAGACTTGTCGGGGCCCTCAGTTTTGGGAACATGGAGGGCTTTACAGCTATGGCACTATCTGAAATCCCTGCCGACGGCAGCCCATTTCCTGAGCCCCACCATCAAGTTTGAAAAGCTGTGTTTAGAGGAGGGTCCCCTGCCTGATGTCTGTGGTTAAATCCACCCTGGAATTGACAGAGGATCTCCCACCCCCGAAATATTTGCTGAGGTGGGAACAGGATCTTAAAATTCAGCTATCGCCTGAAAAGAGGGAGGGGGTCCTGACTCTGGCACATAAGTCCACAATAAGCTCAAGCTTGCAGGAAGCAAATTACAAGCTTCTATCCCGATGGTACAGGGTCCCTCAGAGGATTCATGCCATGCTCCTGTCTGTGGATCCCGTATGTTGGAGATGTAGAAAGGAAGTGGGATCTTTTTTGCATATTTTTTGGAGCTGGAAGGGATTGGAGATGTACTGGGGAGAAGTTAAAAAAATTATCATACAGGTCACAATAACTGAACAAGTGTTGGGACTGGAGCTTTTTCTGCTACAGCTATCCACTCTCACAATCTCATCTTATAAGTCGTCTCTATTAAGGTTCATGGTGATGGCGGCGAGAGCATGCATTCCCCAGTGCTGGAGGTCCACGTCCCCCTCGAGTATCTGTATGTGCGTGTCTAAACTCAATGAACTGATGCTGATGGAGGAAAATGACTGCATCAATACAAAATAAACACACAGAGTTCTATGGCACCTGGTATCAGTGGATGGAATTTAAATCCTCTCCAGAATACTTGATCCTTCTGGGACAGGCCCAGTGAGATATCCCTTCCCCTGCCCCCCTCCCCCTTTGCCCTCCCTGTCTTTCTCTCCCCCCGCTACACCCCACTTTCTTTTTTCTTTTTTTCTTTCTTATCTTCCTCTTTTTCTTTTCCCGTTTGAACCATAATATAATATATTTTGCCTATAGGGCTTCAGTTAATATAGTTCCCCGGGTTTAGTTGGGTAAAACGCCCGGAAGGAAGGTAAGGGCCTGTTGCCTGTGTATAAGGGGTGGGGTATTATCCTGTTTATCTATAAATTACCCAAATAAAAAGATATGATAATGGATGTTGAAAGCAGATATATATATATATATATATATATATATATATATATATATATGAAACACATGTATATATTTATATGACGATATGTATAACGATATTTTCGCGGTCTTGATGATGCTCTATCGTAATTTGGTATAACAAAACAGTGTTATTGTCGGTGATATTTAGTAAGTTCACATTTGTATACAAAATGTCTGTCAAATGTTTGTTTAACATTCCTGATAAATAAAAAAAAAAAAAAAAAAAAAAAGAAATAGGCCCGATGCTATTGCATCGGGAGTGCGCAGAAATGAACAGGTGCCGTAGAAATAACTGCTGAATAGAACAGTCCTCTCTCCAGAAAGTACGCTGTTGTTGCTGGATTTATACAGTGGCTCAGTGGTTAGCACTGTACGATGACTCAGTGGTTAGCATTGTATATGATGGCTCAGTGCTTAGCACTGTATGGTGGCTCAGTGGTTAGCACTGTATGGTGGCTGAGTGGTTAGCATTGTATATGGTGTCTCAGTGGTTTGCACAGTATATAGTGGCTCAGTGGTTAGCACAGTATATGGTGGCTCAGTGGTTAGCACAGTATATGGTGGCTCAGTGGTTAGGACAGTATATGGTGGCTCAGTGATTAGTACTGTATGGTGGCTCAGTGGTTAGCACTGTATGGTGGCTCAGTGGTTAGCACTGTATGGTGGTTGAGTGGTTAGCATTGTATATGGTGTCTCAGTGGTTAGCACAGTATATAGTGGCTCAGTGGTTAGCACAGTATATGGTGGCTCAGTGGTTAGGACAGTATATGGTGGCTCAGTGGTTAGCACTGTATGGTGGCTCAGTGGTTAGCACTGTATGGTGGCTGAGTGGTTAGCATTGTATATGGTGTCTCAGTGGTCAGCACAGTATATAGTGGCTCAGTGGTTAGCACAGTATATGGTGGCTCAGTGGTTAGCACAGTATATGGTGGCTCAGTGGTTAGCACAGTATATGGTGGCTCAGTGGTTAGCACTGTATGGTGGCTCAGTGATTAGCACAGTATATAGTGGCTCAGTGGATAGCACTGTATATGATGGGTCAGTGGTTAGGATTTTATACAGTGGCTCAGTGGTTAGCACTGTATATGTTGGCTCAGTAATTAGCTGTCTCCCCCTGTTCTGTGCCCCCGTCTCCCCCTGTTATTTGCCCCCGTCTCCCCCTGTTCTGTGCCCCTGTCTCCCCCTGTTCTGTGCCCCCGTCTCCCCCTGTTCTCAGCCCCCATCTCCCCCTGTTCTCTGCCCCCGTCTCCCCCTTTTCTCTGCCCCCGTCTCACCCTCTACTCTGCCCCCGTCTCCCCCTCTTCTCTGCCACTGTGTCCCGTTGTCCTCTGCCACTGTGTCCCCCTGTCCTCTGCCACTGTCCTCTGCCCCTGTGTCCTCCTGTCCTCTGCCCTCCTATCCTCTGCCCCTCTGTCCTCTGCCCCTGTGTCTCCCTGTCTTCTGCCCCTGTGTCTCCCTGTCTTCTGCCCCTGTGTCTCCCTGTCTTCTGCCCCTGTGTCTCCCTGTCCACTGCCCCTGTGTCTTCCTGTCTTCTGCCCCTGTGTCGCCCTGTTCTCTGGCCCTGTGTCGCCCTGTCCTCCTGCCCTGCGTTCGCCCAGTCCTCTGGCCCTGTGTCGCCCTGTCCTCTGGCCCTGTGTCGCCCTGTCCTCTGGCCCTGTGTCGCCCTAGCCTCTGACCCTGTGTCGCCCTGTCCTCTGGCCCTGTGTTGCCCTGTCCTCTGGCCCTGTGTCGCCCTGTCCTCTGGCCCTGTGTCGCCCTGTCCTCTGGCCCTGTGTCGCCCTGTCCTCTGGCCCTGTGTCGCCCTGTCCTCTGGCCCTGTGTCGCCCTGTCCTCTGGCCCTGTGTCGCCCTGTCCTCTGGCCCTGTGTCGCCCTGTCCCCTGGCCCTGTCGTGTGTGCCCCTGTCCTGTGTGGCCTCTTTCCTGTGTGGCCCCTGTCCTGTGTGGCCCCTGTCCTGTGTGGCCTCTGTCCTGTGTGGCCTCTGTCCTGTGTGGCCTCTGTCCTGTGTGGCCCCTGTCCTGTGTGCCCCCTGTCCTGTGTGCCCCCTGTCCTGTGTGGCCCCTGTCCTTTGTGCTCCCTGTTCTGTGTGGCCCCTGTCCCCTTGTCCTCTGTGTTGCTCTGCCATTAACATTGCATCCTGTCTTCCTCCAGCCTCAATCTGTTTGGAGCCGGTCATGTGACAGGCTGGGCTGATGTGACGTCACAGAGGGCCTGTCACATGACCGGCTCCAAACAGATTGAGGCTGGAGGAAGACAGGATGCAATGTTAATGCCGGTGGAGGGTGAGAACAAAGCGGCGAGGGGTGAGGATGGAGCGGCCGGGGGGAGGAGGCGGGAGAGCGAGCAGCGGGAAGAGCGGGCGGCAGCACCGCTACTGGGCGCCATATGGGAATACCCATAACTTGGGTGTTCCAATATGGCGGCCAGCATACTTCCGGTTGCGCAGACGCCGCTCATCTCCTGGTTGTGTCGCCGCTGACCTCCGTGCGGCAGGGGATGAGCAGCGGCTACCGTCGGGAGATTATTATCGTCGGGAGAACATTATTGGTGATTATATAGTAGATTATAAACAGCGTGATCTATTTCAAGTGTTTATTTTGTAAGTGTTGATGATTATGGCTTACAGCAAATGAAAACCCAAAGGTCATTATCTCAGAAAATTAAAGCACGGGTGATGAAGGGTTAAAAACAGCACTGCCGTATTCCACAAAACATCAAAGGGTGAATATATTGATCTATTAGTCAGCCCGTTTCAGGGCTCCCTCAAATGCCCTGAAACATGGCAATGTGATATTGATTTGTCCTAAGGGGGGCCAAGGAGCCCTGAAACGCACTGACTAATCAATATTATATTCACCCATTGTCTTGTGGAATATGGCAGCACGTTATTAACCCTTCATCTTCCCAATTCTATATGCACCACGATAGGGAGCAGTGCCGTGATATGCTTTTATAGTGGTTGTGACTCTCACAACCACACAAGGTGAAGTCTCTGATACCAATTTAGGTCATATTTTATTGCTCAGACCCTTCATCTTCCCTACTCTAATTTTCTGAGATAATGACCTTTGGGTTTTCATTGGCTATAAGTAGGGATGGGCGAGTCTACTCGCTAGGACTCGTTACTCGGCGAGTAGTAAGGGACTCGCAGGACTCGGTACTCTGCGAGTTTCCCAGCGATTACTCGCACAGTAACGAGTCCAATGCAAGTCAATGGCAATCCTAGTTTTGTCAGAGTTTACTTTTTCTCACTCGCTAGACTCGCTATATCACATCGCTATGTAGCTTGAATCTCCCCAAATCGTTTAAACAATCGCACCGCTTCACGGATACCCGCTGTCAGCAGCGAGTCTGAGCGAGTCTGAGCGAGTCTACGAATCCGAGTCCTGTATACTGTATTTGGGACTCGCGAATACAGAATCTGTTATGTTCCGACAAAGCTTCCGAGACAGCCTAGCGTGTTAGGTCAGAAAACTTGTGAAGATGGACAAGCATGTTAGCCAATCATATTCAGTAATGCCACAGCCATGTTGGTTGTGGCAGGACTATGATTGGCTTCTGTCCATCGTGATGCCTATGTCATGTGTGAGAGGCGAGGTTGTATATAAGCCTTGCCACCGCCATTTTCTCCACATTCCTGTGAGATCTGACCTAGTGCAGGGTGAGGTAGATGCTGGAGCAGATCATAGGGAGTGTCAGTCAGTGTAGGGAAACTTCAAGATTCCTTATATTTAACCCAAATGGCTCTTGTGAGAGCTACCAGGAGGACAGAGGAGTACTGTGTAGAGGACTGTAGGCAGGCAGGCAGGCAGGGAGGAGCAGCCTTACAGTGCACACAGGACCGACCTCATAGCTTAGCTTACTCACTCAGCTTTCCTAATAGCTGAAGTCAGAGGCTTAGCTGAGGTACTATTTCTTATTTTTTTGCACCTGATAGATTTTGGGTCATAATAACCCCTTCAGCTTTATTTTCTCTGTGGCAGACCAGTGCGTTGCTGCTCTCCTACCTGCAAATAGCACGTACGCCACCTGCTTGTGCGACTACTTGTGCGCACTTAATAATTTTTGCAGGGACTAGTGTGCTACTACACAGACACGGACACATTTCTTACTTAAGGTGCACTTTTAAAATATAACCTTTAATAAATATTTGTTAAAATAACAAAAAAGTGTTCTCCCACACCTAGTGTCTATAAAACACACATTACAGACAGGGATGGGACATTATCCCTATTAAACCCTGTCTCTTGTTCTCTTGTTATCATATAATTTGGATAAAAACCACAGACACGGACACAGCAGCAAAAAACTGTTGCGAGTGGGGTTTCCAAAACGGCAATGCGAGCACTTTCCGAGACATCTGCAATTTGTAAATCGCACATTACTCGCTATTACTCGCTTCCCCATTCATTAATATTGGACTCGCTAGACTACAACGAGTAGCGAGTCCCGGGCTCGGACTCGCTAGAGTCAAGCGATTCCGAGTAATTTAGCTGTAAGATATAATTATCAACATTTACAGAAATAAACACTTTAAATAGATCACTCTTGTTTGCATAGACTATATAATATGCGTTTTACTTTTTGTATTGAATTATTGGAAAAAATTAACCTCTTGATATTCAAATTAACTGAGATGCAGCTGTTCATTATTTGGAAGCTGTACTGGGTTATATATACGGTATATAACTTTGAGGTGGCTGCTGGATTAGCACAACCTCCAAATAATATATACAGCCCCCAACCTCTATATATCATATATACACAGCCTGCAGCCTCTATCTACTATATAATTGTCTAAGGGTTTTTTGAGTGTTTCTGTAAGGGTGGCGGCACACTGTCATGCATCAAAAACAGAGCGTTTTTGATGCATGACAGTGATGCGAGTGCTGTGCAAGTGTGTTGCAAGTGTGGTGTGAGTGTGGTCCGAGTGTGCTGCGAGTATGGAGCCAGAGTGATGAATGTGGTGTGACTCTGGTGCGAGTGTGGTCAGTGTGCAATGCGTTTTTAACATGGTCTTTCTCAGGCTGTATCTGCTACAATAGCTAAATCAGGTTTAATAGGCTCCTGCTGTTACTTCCGGGGCCACCTATTAAGCTCATTACATATTCACTGCACTGTCAAACTAACAGCCAATCACAGAAGCTCATACTCAATGGGAGCCTCTGTGATTGGCTGTTGTAATCAGACTGGATTTTCTCAATCTGGACAGTGATTCTGCTTGGTTGCTATACACATTAGTGTATGGCAACCAACCTGGCGTTGTAGGGTGTTAAATAAATAATTATTTAAAGAAAAAAAACGCGTGGGGCTTCGCAGCATTTTTAAGTCTAGCCCGATGAAAGCAGGCAACTGCGAGCTGCCACCCTCAGCTGCTTAATTTCCCCTTGGCCGGCAAAACAAATGCGTGGGCTCCGCCCTATTTTCCATGCCAGCCAAGGTAAAACTAAGCAGCTGAGGGCTGGTATTCTCAGCGGGGTGAGGGCCCATTGTTATAGGGCCCCCCCACGCTAAAGAATAGCAGCCCGCAGCCGTCCCTGAAAATGGCGCATTAATAATAAGCGCCATTTCCAGGCGCCTTACCAGGCTCTTCCAGCGGCCCTGGTGGCGGTGGCACGCTGGGTAATAACGGGGTTAATACCAGCTTTGTTATACAAGCTGGTATTAAGCCCGAGATTCTTAATGTCAGGCCAAGTTTGACCCGGCCACTAAGAATCTCCAATAAAGGGTTAAAAAAACACCACAGAGAAAAATTCTTTATTAAAAATAAAGACACAGACACCATTAGGGACTCCATCTTTATTACCACCACATATCCCGCCAAAGATCCAGGTCTTCTCTCTTCTTTCTTCTCTCTTCTGTCTTCCGTCTTCTTTTCAACTCATTCAGCTCTGCTACATCACACCACAGAGGGAAGAAATGCGCTCCCCTGCTGTGTGATGAGTCAGTGAGGCTGTGAGCATTAAGCGGTGACGTCACCGCCGGCTCCGTTGCTATAGTAACCAAACTATCGGTTACTATAGCAACGCTTAAGCAGTGCCGACATCACAGCGCCTCGACTCATTCATAAACTGCTGGATTTAACTCCCTGCTTACCGATCACTGCAGCGCCGGTAAGCAGTGAGTTAACTGTGCTGTGACAGCGGCTGGTATATACGCCGCTCATACTGCAGCCGCGGTAAGCTCCGAGTATACAAATAGCGCGTGCTGAACATTTGCATATCATTTGAATATCGCGCCAATTTGCAGCCCGGCGGAAGCGGCGTGTGAGCGCCGCTTCTTCAGGTATCCACGGTCCGACAAACGGTGGACCCAGCACGCGCGAAGCAGCCAGGAGACGACCGGCGTTGGCCGGTCGTCTCCTTGCTGGCGAGCCGCCAACCGGAGCTCAGCCGCGGCTACCTCCGGCACGGAGGTCCGCGGCGAGCCAGCCGAGAGATGACCGGCGTTAGCCGGTCATCTCCAGGCTGCTCGCAGCGGTGGTGCACTTCGCGGCATTCAAACCGCGCGCCAAGCCGCAGTACTCTTCTGATCAGTGAAGTAGCGCGGCTTGGCGCGCGGTTTGAATGCCGCTATTCTGATTGGTCGCCGCGTTCAGCGCCGAGCAATCAGAATAGCGGCGCGCTCTATGGCGCCATACTTCAAATACACTGTACTCAGTGTATTTCAAATATGGCGGCATAGCGCACGCCGCTATTCTGATTGCTCGGCGCTGAATGCGGCGACCAATCAGAGGAGCGGCATTTAAACTGCGCGCCGCTTCTCTGATTGGTCGCTGCGTTCACCGCCGACCAATGAGCGTCGCGTTATGCAAATTGCGGTATTGGCGCGCAATTTGAACTGCCGCTCTTAGTGTGACGCAGTTGAATCCTGTCAGGAAGGTCTGTCAGCCATTGTGACGCAGTTGTTTCCTCTCTGTCAGCCTGTGTGACATAGTTTGTTTCTGTCAGGTGTGTCAGTCATTTTGATACAATTTAGTCCTATTAGGTCTGTCAGTCAGTGTGACACAGTTTAATGCTGTCTGTCTGTCAGTGTGACGCAGTTTAGTCCTATTAGGTGTGTCCGTCAATTTGATGAAATTTAGTCCTATTAGGTCTGTCAGTAACTGTGACACAGTTTAGTCCTATCAGTTCTGTCCGTCAGTGTGACACAGTTTAATGCTGTCTGTCAGTCACTGTGACTCAGTTTATTCCTATCAGTTCTGTCCGTCAGTGTGACACAGTTTAATGCTGTCTGTCAGTCACTGTGACTCAGTTTATTCCTATCAGTTCTGTCCATCAGTGTGACACAGTTTAATGCTGGTATCAGATGTAAGGAAAAAGGTGTATGACGGTCCGCGCTGCTGTGTCACAAAGTCACGGAGAAGACAGTGCTTCAGTAAAACATCCTTTATTCTTCCTGTCCTACGCGTTTCGAAGCCACCTCTGAGCTCCTTCCTCAGGGACATCCCTCCTCAGGATGTCCCTGAGGAAGGAGCTCAGAGGTGGCTTCGAAACGCGTAGGACAGGAAGAATAAAGGATGTTTTACTGAAGCACTGTCTTCTCCGTGACTTTGTGACACAGCAGCGCGGACCGTCATACACCTTTTTCCTTACATCTGATACCAGTGTTCCACGTCCTGTGGTAGGTGGAGGTCCAGCAGCAGCTACATTTCTCGCGCTCCAGCCGGTTGTGGGTTTACACAACCCAGCAAGGTGAGTGGACAGCACACATCACCTTTTTCCAACAAAGTGTCATCATTGATAGGGCACTATTCTGCGCCTCGCTTTGTCTCCTTGTGTTTACACACAGTTTAATGCTGTCTGTCAGCCACTGTGACACTATTTAGTCCTATCAGGTCTGTCAGTCAGTGTGATAGTGTACTCCTGTCTATCACCAATGTGTGACAGAGTTTACACCGGTCTTTAAGGTCTGTCAGTCAGTGTGAAGTCCTTTACCCCTGTCTACAAGGTTGTCAGTCAGTGAGACGTACTTCAGTCCTGTCTACAAGGCTGTCAGTTAGTGTTACATCATTAACTCCTGTCTACAAGGCTGTCAGTCACTGTGATGTCCTTCAGTTCTGTTTAGAAGTCAGTCAGTGGGAAGTCCTTTACTCCTATCTACAAGGCTGGCAGTCAATGTGACAAACGTCACTCCTGTCTACAAGGCCATCAGTCACTGTGACATTCATTCCTGTGTACAAGGCTGTCAGTCCGTGTAACGTCCTTCACTCCTGTCTACAAGGGTTTCATTTACTGTGACGAACTTCACTTTTTTCTACAAGGCTGTCAGTCTGTGTGACGTCCTTCATTCCTGTCTACAAGGTATGTCAGTTATTGTGTCGTCATTCACTCCTGTCTACAAGGCTGTCAGTCATAGTGTGATGAAGTTTACTCCTGTCTACAAGGTCTGTCAGTCAGCGTGAGTTCTTTCACTCCTTTCTACAAGGCTGTCAGTCAGTGAGACGAACTTCATTTCCATCTACAAGGCTGTCAGTGTGATACCCTGTACTTCTGTCTACAAGACTGTCAGTCAGTGTGATAAACTTCACTACTGTCTACAAGGCTGTCAGTCAGTGTGTCAAACTTCCATCCTGTCTACAAGGCTGTCAGTCAGTGGGAAATCCTTCACTCCTCTCTACAAGGGTGTCAGTGTGAGTGATGTCCTTCACTCCTGTCCTCAAGGTATGTCAGTTAGTGTGTCATCTGTCACTCCTGTCTATAAGGCTGTTAGTCATAGTGTGATGAAGTTTACTCCTGTCTAATAGATCTGTTAGTCAGCATGATATCTTTCACTCCTCTCTACAAGGCTGTCAGTCAGTGAGACAAACTTCATTTCCATCTACAAGGCTGTCAGTGTGATAACCTGTACTCCTGTCTACAAGACTGTCAGTCAGTGTCATAAATTTCACTACTGTCTACGAGGCTGTCAGTCAGTGTGTCAAACTTCCATCCTGTCTTCAAGGCCATCAGTCATTGGGACATCCTGCACTCCTCTCTACACAGGTGTCAGTTTGAGTGATGTCCTTCACTCCTGTCCTCAAGGTATGTCAGTCAGTATGTCATCTCTCACTCCTGTCTATAAGGCTGTTAGTCTTAGTGTGATGAAGTTTACTTCTGTCTACTAGATCTGTCAGTCAGCGTGACGTTTTTCACTCCTCTCTACAAGGGTCTCAGTCAGTGTGACATTCTTCACTGCGGTTTGCAAGGCTGTCAGTCAGTGAGACAAACTTCATTCCTATCTACAAGGCTGTCAGTGTAATATCCTGTACTCCTGTCTACAAGGCTGTCAGTCAGTGTGACAAACTTCCATCCTGTCTACAACTGTCAGTCAGTGTGACATCCTTCATTCCTTTCTACAAGACTGTCAGTTCGTGTGACGTCCTTCATTCCTGTCTACAAGGTATGTCAGTCAGTGTGTTGTCCTTCACTCCTGTCCACAAGGCTGTCAGTCAAAGTGTGATGAAGTTTTTTTCTGTCTACTAGGTCAGTCAGTGTGATGTCCTTCACTCCTTTGTATAAGGCTGTCAGTGTGACCTTTTTAACTCCTGTCTACAAGGCTGTCAGTAAGTGTGACGAACTTTGTTCCTGTCTACAAGGCTGTCAGTGTGATATCCTACAGTCCCATCTACAAGGCTGTCCGTTATAGTCTGATGAACTTTACTACTGTTTAGAAGGCAGTCAGCCATAGTGTCCCGTACTTCAGTTAGTCTGTTTTTCACAGTTTGAATTAGTTTATTCACAATTATTAAATGGGTTTAGTCGGTCGTAAGCGCAAATATGCGAATGATGATGACAGAAAAGCTGCAAAAGCAGCAATGCAACAACAACGTAGAGACCAAGAGACACGAGAAGAAACTGCTGTGAGACAAGGCCTGGATGCGAAATATCGCAGACTTTATCGACAACAGGAAACAGTAGAAGAAACTGCTGGCAGAAAAGCACAAAATTCCGTATATAAATCACAATATCGGTTAAGTGAATCTTTATTAGCTATGGGAGACAAAGAATATGTTCGTGCCATTCATATAAACCGAAAAGCAAGGCAAGCTCAGCAGAGTATTCATAAACTTGCTAAGTATGTCACAAATGATGAAACAACGATTCTTCAACATTACTGTGGTAAAATGGATGCTGTTTGCTGTAAATGCAATTCTTTGAATTTTATGGATGAGAAACCTTCTGATAATCAGTTTAGTCAATGCTGTCAAAAAGGGAAAGTAATGTTACCGAGATCTCAATACTCAGATCTGTTTGAGGAATTGATGAGAGGACAGCATAAATATAGTCAAAATTTCATGGATAATATCAGAAGCATCAATAGTTCACATGCATTTGCTTCATTTGGTGCCAACATTGCACCACCACCTGGATTTGGACCATATTGTTTCAAAAATCATGGCCAGATCTATCATCGTACTGGAACACTGTGCCCAGAAATAGGAGAACCACCAAAATTTACTCAATTATACATCCTTCAAGCAAATGAGGCTACAGAAGAAAGGATGAATGTGAAAGAAATTGAAAAGTGTAATGTGGAACTCATGAATTTGATTGCTATACATTTACAAGACATCAATCCATTTGCTGCTGCATATAGCATGCTTAAGGATTCAATGAGTAGTAGCGCTGGGCACTGCAATAATTACCCTGTATTGCTGTACGGTCATTCGCATATGTCCAAGGTGCGGATACTCCAGATGGTGGTGTACACTTCAGATAAGTACAATAGACAACTTTCAGTAAATAAGATAATAATGAGCGGCACTCACCAATGTAGATTCTTCAGTTTTTAATCCTCCAAATTACAGGCATTACATGGCATGGAAAATTCTGCAGTTGAAGATGTGTCAAAAGGTTTAGGTTCAATGTCGACATTAATGGAAAGGTTTTTGCTGAACCAACATGACAACAATGCAAGGCAGTATTTCTATCGTGAGATTCCAGAGCATTATGTTTGGAATAAAGGTTGGAAGCTAAGACAACGTGGAGTTAGTAAAATTATTGGACGTATGTATACTGTAAGTGTCAAAGATCAAGAAAGATATTGCCTTCGTCTGTTACTGCTGCATGTGAAAGGTGGTACGAGTTATGAGTTTTTGAAAACAGTTAATGGAGTAGTGCAAGATACATTTAAAGCTGCAGCTTTGGCTTTAGGACTTTTATTAGATGACTAGCTGTGAGCCCGATGCGATTGCATCGGGATTCTAGAATCGGTGTATAGTTTATTAAATTAGAGTTTTAACTAATAATCCAATTATTCCATGATATCTTTCCATCAACTACATATGTTTGCATAGTAGATATCATTTGTGGACAATTGAAGTATTATGTTGTAAGGGTCTTAGAACACAAAGTAGCAATAAGTGTTAATTTCTCAAAGTTTCTTTCAGAAATTAATATTAGTATTCTGTGTATTGGCCAGTTTGTGTCAGCCCACCAATCGCGTCAAGATGCCCTTACGTCTGGTGGGTCCTAGTCTAACTAAATCCGAATTGATAAAATTTTAAGTAAGCATTTTTATTAGATTTTTGTAAGGATTTTGATTAAAATAAAAAACTTTTAAAATTTGATACAGAAGTAGTTACCGGCGACAGACTTGCAGCAATTTCCGTGCAATGCCTAAAAAAATTGTAGTTAACGTGCGGTAAATGGAGCGAACGTGGCTTCGGCAGGTGCAGCAAATGCAGCCACTAACAAACCACAGGTGACTGCAGTTGATGTGACTGACACTGTCGCAACTACGTTGTCTGCACACACCGCAAGTAAACTACACATTGCATACATGCAATCATGGAAATTACATTAAAGGGAACCAACCACCCCAAATGACCCCCCCGGACTGTTAATATGTGTCCCTACACCCAGCACACACATTTGGGGCAATCGTTTTTGCTAAAAAAAATGTTTAGTAGAAGCTAAGATATAGCTTTATGAAGTTTAATAAATTCTGATGAATGGGTGTTACCTAGCTTGTCCTCGTGCAGTGTTCGTGCCTGTCAGCCTCCTCTTCCCCCCTCCCTTCAGTGAAGCCCTTCTGTGCAAGCCGAAAATGGAAGGGGGCGGGGCTCCGGCATGCCGCGATTTAGCCCTGCCCCTTTCATGACGCGGCCAGGCTCTTAGAAGGTTAGAGGGGTGTGCATAATTTACCAGGCAGCAGCAGACAGGCGGGCATTTTCGGCTTGCACAGAAGGGCTTCACTGAAGGGAGGGGGGAAGAGGAGGCTGACAGGCACGAACACTGCAGGAGGACAAAGCTAGGTAACACCCAGTCGTCTGAATTTATTAAACTTCATAAAGCTATATCTTAGCTTCTACTAAACAGTTTTTTTAGCAAAAACGATTGCCCCAAATGTGTGTGCTGGGTGTAGGGACACATATTAACAGTCCGGGGGGGTCATTTGGGGTGGTTGGTTCCCTTTAAGTTTGTAGTTGGTTAGTACTTTGTGATGAACACTTAAAATGTAGTATATTCCTCAAAAATGTACAAAAATCTGAAAAAAATACCGTGGTAAAATCCAAATGAGAATTTAGGTTTGTCCCTATCTATCTAAATGTGGAGAACACACCTTGCAAATGAGATGTGTGTGAACAGCCGTCCCACCTGTCTCTCAGCTGTTCACAAAAACCTCTCCCTATGCAAAAAGAGAAAAAAAATTCTCAGCACCTATAGTGCTGGAATTTAAAACAGTGGTTTCTATCATCCATTGCAGACATTTGGATGATACACATCTCTCATGTTGTCATAAAAGTGTGTTCATACTAATATATGATATGAAGAATGTAAGTAAAAGCAAAATATTTTGAAAGACTAAGCTAATTTTTTTTTGTTTTGATATTTTTAGTCTTTTTTGTTCCCAATAAATGAAAAGCAGTTTAGTAAAAGGCAAAAGTTCAAGGCAAAATATTCTTATAGACAATATTTTTAGTAAAGACTTTTTCACTAATGGGCAGCAATTTGCCTTGAATGGGTGTATCCAGCACTTTCACCTTAACATTGCACCGTCTTTTCACTAGTGAAAAAGCCACATATAACTGTCCATGTCCAAAAACGGGTTCTGGCAAAAAAATCCCTACTTTCTCCAGTGTTTGGCCTTGGGATTTGTTGATGGTCATGGCAAAAGCAGGCTTTACGGGAAATTGTCGACGTCTTAACTTGAAAGGTAAGCCAGTCTCTGATGGAGATAAATCAATCCTTGGAATAAACACCACATTTCCTTCTGCAGAGCCAGTAATGACTTTTGCTTGAATCATATTGTCAAACAAAGTGATGACAATCAAGCGAGTCCCATTGCAAAGACCTTTTCTGCAGTTAAAGTTGCGCAAAAGCATGACAATGGTGCCGATTTTTAATTTGAGGCGATGAGAAGGCATTCCCGTTGGTGTGAGTGAATTTAAAAATTCCACTGGATATTGGTCTGGATCTTCTGTCTCATCAGCATCAATGGAATCATCACTAATGTACTCAGTGTATTCACCAGCAATGCAATCCATAACCTTAGAGTTCACCATATCCACATGGTCATTTTTAGGGCAAAGAATGGCATGTGATGCAGCAATCTGAATGCTTTCATTGTCATGTACATCAATGAGAATGTTTTCACCAAATATAGCAAGTATGAGTGAGCCAGTGCAGATCATGTCTTGTGGGATTTCAATGATATCATCTCCAAGGTTGAAATCATTGGACAATTCACCATTTCCCAGTTGAAGTAACCAACTGCTATAATCAGGATCAATGGAGCGCATGTTGTTGAAGAGTGGCAATTGAGTGAAAAGCTGCCATTGTCATGAGTATTTAATACAACTCTCTATAATGTCAGTTCTTGTACCATGAGGGATGATAGGCAGACACTGTCGAAAGTCTCCTCCCAGAACAATGACTTTCCCTCCAAAAGGTGTTGTATTTTTCTTGGAGATATCTATTGTTATGACATCCCGTAAAAGTTGATCTATCACATGCAATGCATATTTAGATAACAGAGTGGACTCGTCAATAATGAAAAGTTTGGTACTTTTCAAATGTTGTGCAGCATCTGTATCATTTTTAATTCTGGAAACGGATGTTTCATTTATTGGAATTGGTATTCCATAAAGCGAATGAATGGTTCTTCCTCCTTGCAGTAAGTTAGCTGCAATCCCTGTACTGGCTGCAGGTGAGACAATTTCGCCTTCTCCTCTTAGTTCATGAATTAATAAATCATACTGGTATGTTTTCCCACTGCCACCTGGGCCATCGATGAAAAAGCACTTAGGTTGTCCACTTCTATCGTGTAAAGCTTGATTGATAGCCTTATAGGCCAAAAGTTGTTGGTCATTTAAAGTAGCTTTCATTTGCTGAGCTCTTCTTAACTCATCATCCTTGTTGTATTGTGGGGCGATGTGTGGCTTTCTTTTTGGTCGTAGTAGATTAAAATCAGTAAAAGTTTTGGCATGATGTTTTAGAACATTTTGGACATCAGTCATAGCATATCCTTCACAATTCTCACACTCCTCAGTGTTGGAGTGATATGCATGGCAGTAGTCTTGGATAAAGTCTTGTTTAAATTCTTGCCACAACTCCAATGGATGAGCTGGAGGACCAAAAATACATATATATGCAAACATATCACGAAGCTGTGCAGGCATCCAATAAAGTAGAAAAATATATTGCAATCTGAGAGTCCTCAGTGGTTGATACTAGGGATGAGCGAATCTACTCGCTAGGACTCGTTACTCGGCGAGTAGTAAGGGACTCGCAGGACTCGGTACTCTGCGAGTTTCCCAGTGATTACTCGCACGAGTCCAATGCAAATCAATATCAATCCTAGTTTTGTCAGAAACGCTGACAAAACTAGGATTGCCATTGTTTGCATTAGACTCGGCTACTGTGCCAGTGATAGCAGGGAAACTCGCAAAGTAACTGCTGTTACATTGCCAGCCGAGTCCAGCTGTCTTCTCTGTGCAGCTCCAGGGTCCTAGAACCTGCCTGCTCACAGAGATGATGTAGCAGTGCTGAGATTGTTCTCAGTCTGCTCATTGCCTGTGCTTAGACATCTATATTTATGCACAGGGGATGTAGCAGAGAGGACATCGCGTTTTGGACTACGTCGGACAGAAGAGGATTTTTTTAATTAAAGATGGAGTCCCTAATGGCTTTTTTTTTTATTTCAAATAAAAATTTTTCTCTGTGTTGTGTTTTTTTAACCCTTTATTGGAGATTCTTAGTGGCTGGGTCAAACGTGGCCTGACATTAAGAATCTCGGGCTTAATACCAGCTTGTATAACAAAGCTGGTATTAACCCCTTTATTACCCAAGAAAACCAGATAATAGGCCACTATGATTAACAGGCAAACTCTGAGTAAGCAAAACCTATATAAGAATGAGTTGTCAGCCCAAAATATGGTATAAACTGAATTAAATTTTATTGGTACATAGTTAAAATTACAAAGATATTATGAATAATACATCATCAATTATAAAAACACCACATTAATAATGCATCAAACTATTTCCGATTGTTGCGGATCTTAAAACTGGGATTGGGGCCACAAGAATAAAAACCATCAGTCTATGAGAGTATTGTACATTCAATATAAATCAATCAGACACCTGCATAATTCAATTAGTATACATCCGTGGGTATTCCTTGAGTGATGTATTAATACCAAACAGGGTAACCAGTTCGATCTCCAGACCCCACTATCCAATATATGGTCAACAACACGGCTCCGTGTGAAAAAGTGCTTTGTGCAGAAAATAAATAAAAAATATATATAAAAATTACATACGTAAAAAAATGTTATGTATAAATGGTACCACACACAAAAAATTAATTAAATGAACACAGTGTCAACACAATTAAATAGAAGCTATCACACAATATAATTGCTTCAGAGAATCAAAAAAAGTGTGTAAAAACAACTTATTGCTGCAGAGTTGTAAAAAATTTTTTGAAAATATTAAAAAACAGTGATACACAATGTATAAAGTGCACAATAAAAAGAGCCTTTCAAAATTAAACCAATATATCGGGAGGGGATTATCCAGAGATTATCCTGACCCTGAGGGATCAACCTTGAATCTTCCACAGATAGAGAAAAACATGTGGATTTCACTATAGGGAGACAAAATTCCTCCTCTATCACAAAGAAAAGCAATACTTCTCTTATGTCAAAACGTGTGTGTGTGAAACCACAAGTTTCCTACAGAAACCTAGTTACTCTCACATAGATATACCAGCTATATTGTTTACAAGCAGCCACCTATTATCCTCCTGTGCTGAGGTCGGACAATGTCCAGTAATATCTAATCCCCTCAGTAGCGGTATAATTACCTGTCCAGATAAGATGCACCGTCACCCTGACGCGTTTCGCCCTGCGGCTTCTTCCAGAGGGTGCCGCTGATAACAGGTATTGCATATTTATAGGGAGCTAAATAAATGACAGGTGCGCAGATAATGGCGCTTGTATCCGTCGCCGCAGCAACGCGGCTTCCTGGTTCGGCGTCTGACATCACTTCCTCGTTACCTCCCTCGGACGCGTCACAGGGGAAGGCGAGGAAGCGATGCGTGTAGACGCGTTCCCATGGGAACCGTTACTGCGGTCGCTGGAGTAAGCGCGCGCGCACTAGGCAGGCTAGGACGAATGTGTATAAGAATACACTTGTGCTGTAGTGCCAGAGGCGATTCTATCTCAATGATAAACATCTAAAAACAGAGCGATTCTGCAGCATATGTATAGCTGAAGACAAAATGCAAGTGTATATATCGATAAGGAGTGAAATTGAATAAGAATAAGATGATTCACTTATCACCATAAGTATGTAAAATGTAGGCAGGTCTATAGTATATAGCAATATATGTGTGGGAATAGGTAAGGATATACAGTAAAGTTTAATAATAATAAACAAATGTATATATAATATAAAGAAAAAGGCTAGAAGAAGAAAAGAGAAAAGGGGGAAAAGGGAAAAAAGTGTGAAAAAATGTGAGAAAATGTTTAGAAAAGATTAAAAGTAAATAAAGGTAATAATAGAACAAAAAAATAAAAAAATAAAAAAATAGAACAAAAAAATAATAATGCAAAAACAATGTTGTATAATAAATATTAAAAAATATAAAAATAAAAAAATAAAAAATAAATAAATAATAAATAATAAATAATGAATAATGAATGAAAATATTAATGGTGCATAGTCAAAAATAATAATGATAATAAAATTAAAATAAAAAGTGTTAATGAATATATAGAAAAATACTTAAGTGTATTATATATATAACACAAATTTATGTGTATATATAAAAAATAATAATAAAAAATAATAATAATAAAAATAATAATAATAATATAAAAAATAATAAAATAAAAAATAATAAATAATAATTAATAATAAAAAATAAAAAATAAAAAACTTTTAATCTCAAAATAGTAAAAATTAAATTGTGAATATATGTGTATATGACTACACACATATATATATGTGAATTAATTAATGAAATATATATATATAAAAATATGTTATATACTGTATATCACTGGCGCATTGCCAGTAGCAATTTTAATCCCAACTCAATAAATAGAAGACTGTAAAAAAGTGAAAAAAATTTTTTAAAATCCTGGCAATATCTAAAAAACACCCAAAGGGGGTTATTAATAGGTTTCTTCATAAAAGTCCATTCTTCATAAACCAGTATACTCGTATGTGAATATCCATCTTCTCCTCCATTGTCCAAAATCCTGTGAATATATTAAAAAGAGCACCAAAAATTTATTATAAAACATCTCCGAAAAATAAAAAACATAACATACCTAAACTTCATAAAAATGGGGCAAAGCTGAGAATCTCGTTCAGTCCATGTGGACGAAGGCATCCTATCTTGTGAATCCAGCGTGTCTCCAACTGTGCTAGTCTTTTCCCCATATCTCCTCCACGTGAATCTATAGGGACGCAGTCAATCCCAAAAGCTCGCAATAGACCACCATTACATGAATGTTTTTGTTTAAAATGTCTTGGCAGAGGTTTCATGAATGTTAGATCCTCCTCTTTCGCAGCATTATTAATGTCCAGGACGTGTTCTCTAATCCTGACCTTGAGGGGTCTAGTAGTGAGTCCCACATAGACGAGATTGCATGGACACACCGCATAATACACTACGTAAGTAGTATTACATGTGATGTGTCTAGTGATCTTAAATTCTTTACTCTGATCTGCCGATTGAAAGTTGCACGTTCTCGTCATATTTGGACATGCAATACAATCCCTACAAGGGAAAAAACCCCACTTTGGTCCACTAGATCCAAAACCCAAAGTCGGATTCGGAGCTTCGTATTGGCTATGTGTCAGGAGGTCACGTAAATTGTTAGCCCTCCTGTACGTCATTGCTGGTCTCTCATCCACATGTCTAGCCAGGACCTTATCTGCACGTATGATGTGCCAAAATTTGTTTACTGCCTCCGTAACCTCCTTCCACCTACAATTGTATGTGGAGATAAATCTCACCTGTGGTCGATTCTCCCTCTTAGTTCTTGAAAATAGTAATTCTTCTCTCTTCTTCTCCATTGCTCTCCTGTATCCCTTCTTTATACTTCTTCCAGAGTATCCGCGTTCTTTGAACCTTTCTGATAACTCTTCAGCCTGTCTCTGAAATGAAGACTCAGATGAGCAAATTCTTTTAGTTCTTAAAAATTGTCCCACAGGGATACTATTTATTAGGGGTTTCGGATGGAAGGAGGAGGCATGGAGTAAAGCATTTACTGCAGTGTCCTTTCTGTAAACCTCTGTTTGTATATATCCAAACTCATCTTTCTGGAGTTTAACATCCAGAAAGTCGACCGACAGGTCGCTGGATTTATACGTGAGTTTGATATTTACGCCGTTGTTATTCAGAGTTTTCATAAAACCCTCCAACTCAATGTCAGACCCCTGCCATACCATGAACACATCATCGATGTATCTTGACCATGATAAAACATGGTCGCTAAGGGGTACGGGATTACTCTGAAAAACTTCCCTCTCCCACAGCCCCAGGAACAAATTAGCATATGAGGGGGCAAAAGCCGCCCCCATAGCTGTTCCCTGGAGCTGTAGGTAGGGTACTCCCTTGAAAAGAAAGAAATTATGGGTTAACGCAAATTCCAAAATGTGGAGAAGAAAGGCAATGAAGTCAGGATCCATGTTTGAAGATTCTAAAAAGAATTTGGCTGCTCTTAGTCCATCACTATGTTTAATGGATGTATATAAGGATTCGACGTCGCAGACGACCATCCTCATATCATCATCCAAATGTAATTCCGAGATCTTACTCAAAAAATCGTTAGTATCTTTCACATATGAGGGGAGGGTCTCCACTAGAGGCTTCAGATGGAAATCCAAAAACTTACCCACTGCTTCACACAAGTTCCCATTTCCAGATACTATCGGTCTTCCTGGTGGTGTTACTGCATCTTTATGGATCTTCGGAAGGAGATATAGGCAGGCAGTTCTTGGACGCTCCATATACAATCCCTCCTTAGTTGTTTTGTCGATGATGGATTTTTCAAAGGCATCATCCAATATCTTGAACAATGCTGCTTGGAAGACAGAGGTGGGATTAAATGTAAGTTTTTTATAACACTTCACTTCCCCCAATTGCTTAAAAGCCTCCCTCTCATAAAGATTCCTTGGCCACACAACCACGTTTCCACCTTTATCCGATGGCTTGATTACAATGCTCTTCATTTTTCTAAGTTCATTCAGAGCCTGTCTCTGTGCTCTATTAAGGTTATCACCCCTAATCGCGGTGGGTATTCTATTCAGTTCCTCTGTTACCAATTTTACAAATAATTCCACATTGGAATGTAAACCCATCTGTGGAAATTTTTTTGCTTTTGGGAAGATAAACTTACTCATGGTCTTGCCAACTGTGGATCCGCCTCCCAAATCTTCTAACATCTCACAAACAATCTCTTCATCAATCGTTTCAGGTGTCGTGGACGGTGGTTTGTCATGTATCTTTTTCAAAGCCAATTTACGTGCGAAAAGATGAAGGTCTTTTACTGCGGAAAATAAATCAAATGGAGTTGTGGGGGAAAAAGTGAGACCCATACCAAGCACCTCTTCTTGAGCTGAAGTTAACACTATACTGGACAAGTTAATTACCTGCATCTTGGAGAAGTTTCCTTTCTTCCTTTCCTGTCCATGAGGTCTGAAGTTCTTCCGCTTCCCCAGCCGTCTATGGACATCCATTCTGTAATCCGATGTCTCACCCTCCTCCTCAGTTGAAGACAAAGATGAGATAGAGGTTTCTCCTCTACTAAACCTGTCAAGATTTTCGCCCGTCCTTTTTGGAGCAGGCCATCTGTACACCTTCTTCATTTTATAATCTTGGACATCTCTCTGTAGCTTGTTCATCTTCTGATCTTTTACTTCTTTTTCCCATGCCACAAATTGTCTGTCTAGATCTAGTTTCAGCACATCCAAGGCGTTTCCAGATAGGGTTTCTCTCAACATTTGTTGGGTTCTCTCTATCTCTGCTTCAACTGTTTCCATGGTTTTGGTGTTAATTTCAATGAGTAGTTGAATCAGTCCTCTGGAGCAGGTATTACAGATTTCTTCCCATCTATTACGGAAAGATATGTCCTCCACTGGGAAGGATGGAAGGATTTTAACTCTCAGTCCTCTTGGTATTAGATTTTTTGCCAGGTAATTTTCTAAGGACGCCTTACTCCACCAAATTCGGAGCCGTTTTTTGGATAAATATTTCAATGTTGTTTTCATTCCAGCCATCTGCCCATTTTCAGCGACATTCGTGGTGTTTTCATCGTTGAAAATGGTATTGATACTGTTCCTCCAGGTATCATCCCTGGACCTCATATCCATTTTACTATAACAGGCCTTAGACTACTGTAAAAATACAGAAAAAGCAAGAAAACCAGATAATAGGCCACTATGATTAACAGGCAAACTCTGAGTAAGCAAAACCTATATAAGAATGAGTTGTCAGCCCAAAATATGGTATAAACTGAATTAAATTTTATTGGTACATAGTTAAAATTACAAAGATATTATGAATAATACATCATCAATTATAAAAACACCACATTAATAATGCATCAAACTATTTCCGATTGTTGCGGATCTTAAAACTGGGATTGGGGCCACAAGAATAAAAACCATCAGTCTATGAGAGTATTGTACATTCAATATAAATCAATCAGACACCTGCATAATTCAATTAGTATACATCCGTGGGTATTCCTTGAGTGATGTATTAATACCAAACAGGGTAACCAGTTCGATCTCCAGACCCCACTATCCAATATATGGTCAACAACACGGCTCCGTGTGAAAAAGTGCTTTGTGCAGAAAATAAATAAAAAAATATATATAAAAATTACATACGTAAAAAAATGTTATGTATAAATGGTACCACACACAAAAAATTAATTAAATGAACACAGTGTCAACACAATTAAATAGAAGCTATCACACAATATAATTGCTTCAGAGAATCAAAAAAAGTGTGTAAAAACAACTTATTGCTGCAGAGTTGTAAAAAATTTTTTGAAAATATTAAAAAACAGTGATACACAATGTATAAAGTGCACAATAATTATTACCCAGCGTGCCACTGTCACCAGGGCCGCTGGAAGAGCGGGGTTCAGCGCCAGAGGATGGCGCTTCAATGAACGCGCCATCTTCTGGGGCAGAAAGCTTGGGCATCCCTGCGCTGCGAATTCCAGCCCCCAGCTGCTTAGCTGTACCTGGCTAGACATAGAAATTGCGCGGAGCCCCACGCATTTTTTTTATTATTTAATGAATTTCAGAGTCAGAGTCTCAGAGTCAGAGTCTCAGAGTCGGAGTCTCAGAGTCGGAGTCGCCTCGGAGTCGGAGTCGCCTCGGAGTCGGAGTCGCCTCGGAGTCGGAGTCGTCTCGGAGTCGGAGTCGTCTCGGAGTCGGAGTCGTCTCGGAGTCGGAGTCGTCTCGGAGTCGAGTCGGAGTCTGAGTCGTCTCGGAGTCTGAGTCGTCTCGGAGTCGTCTCGGAGTCGGAGTCGTCTCGGAGTCGGAGTCGTCTCGGAGTCGGAGTCGCCTCAGAGTCGGAGTCGCCTCGGAGTCGGAGTCGCCTCGGAGTCGGAGTCGCCTCAGAGTCGGAGTCTCAGAGTCGGAGTCGCCTCAGAGTCGGAGTCGCCTCGGAGTCGGAGTCGCCTCGGAGTCAGAGTCGTCTCGGAGTCGGAGTCGTCTCGGAGTCGGAGTCGTCTCGGAGTCGGAGTCGTCTCGGAGTCGGAGTCGTCTCGGAGTCGAGTCGGAGTCGGAGTCGTCTCGGAGTCGGAGTCGTCTCGGAGTCGGAGTCGTCGGAGTCGTCTCGGAGTCGGAGTCGTCTCGGAGTCGGAGTCAAGTCGGAGTCGTCTCGGAGTCGGAGTCGTCTCGGAGTCGGAGTCGTCTCGGAGTCGGAGTCGGAGTCGAGTCGGAGTCGTCTCGGAGTCGGAGTCGTCTCGGAGTCGAGTCGGAGTCAAAAAAATGCGTGGGGCTCCGCGCAATTTCTATGTCTAGCCAGGTACAGCTAAGCAGCTGGGGGCATGAATCCGCAGCGCAGGGATGCCCAAGCTTTCTGGGCACCCCCCGCTGCAAATTGCAGCCCGCAGCCGCCCCAGAAGATGGCGCGTTCATTGAAGCGCCATCCTCTGGCGCTGAACCCCGCTCTTCCAGCGGCCCTGGTGGCGGTGGCACGCTGGGTAAAGGGGTTAGGGCCAGCTTTGTATTATCAGCTGGCCCTAAGCCCGAAATTTATGGCGGTCACGCCAATATTAGACATGACAGCCATGAATTTCTATTAAATTGTTTTAAAAAAAACACAACACAGAGAAATTTTTTTATTAGAAATAAAAAAAAAAAAGCCATTAGAGACTCCATCTTTAATTAAAAAAATCCTCTTCCGTCCGACGCAGTCCAAAACGCGATGTCCTCTCTGCTCATCCCTGTGCATAGATATAGATGTGTATGCACAGGGAATGAGCAGACTGAGAACAATCTCAGCTCTGCTACATCATCTCTGTGCACAGACATTCATGTCTGTACACAGGGAATGAGCAGACTGAGAACAATCTCAGCACTGCTACATCAGGCAGCAGGCAGGCTCTAGGACCCTGGAGCTGGCAGCCAGCACACCGAGAAGACAGGACTCTTATCTGTGCGAGTTTCCCAGCGATTACAGTTGCAAAGTAAACGAGTCCAATGCAAATAAATGACAAACTAGGATTGCTTCAGGCTGAAGCTTCCGAGACACATCTGCGATTTGTAAATCTCACACTACTCGCTATTACTCGCTTCCCCATTCATTAACATTGGACTCGCTAGACTCGCAACGAGTAGCGAGTCCTGTGCTCGGACTCGCTAGAGTCAAGCGATTCCGAGTAATTTAGGATTCGCCCATCACTAGTTGATACCTTTTAATGGCTAACTGAAAAGATGGTAAACATAGCAAGCTTTCGAGACGACTCAGGTCTCTTCTTCAGGCTGATAATGACACAAATTCTGAAGACACATACATATATACATAAGCAATAGAGAGAAAAAAAAAAAAAAGGGGGGGGAAAGAAGAGAACAGAAAAAAAAAAAATGGCAAAACAGTGTTATATGCTCTGGTGGATATAACAGGTGACGCAAAGCAGAGTCGGGTAGGGAGGGGTGGAGGAGCAGGGACAGAGAAAGCAGATTTCTAAGATAAGCGGAACCAATGTATTAGGTAGATGGTTAGTAACCCATGGAGACCTGAAAATACTTACCGTATATACTCGTGTATAAGCCGACCCGTGTATAAGCCGACCCCCCTACTTTTGCCCCCAAAAACTGGGAAAACTTATTGACTCGCGTATAAGCCGAAGGTGGACTCCAGCACAGGTATACAGCCCCCAGCAGTGTGGTATACAGCAGCCTCCCCAGTGGTAGTATACAGCAGCAGCCCCAGTGGTAGTATACAGCAGCCCCAGAGGTATATACAGCCCCAGAGGTATATGCAGCCCCATATGCAGCCCCAGAGGTATATGCAGCCCCATATGCAGCCCCAGAGGTATATGCAGCCCCATATGCAGCCCCAGAGGTATATGCAGCCCCATAGGTATATGCAGCCCCATATGCAGCCCCAGAGGTATATGCAGCCACATATGCAGCCCCAGAGGTATATGCAGCCCCATATGCAGCCCCAGAGGTATATGCAGGCCCAGAGGTATATACAGCCCCAGAGGTATATGCAGGCCCAGAGGTATATACAGCCCCAGAGGTATATGCAGGCCCAGAGGTATATACAGCCCCAGAGGTATATACAGCCCCAGAGGTATATGCAGCCCCAGAGGTATATGCAGCCCCAGAGGTATATGCAGCCCCATATGCAGCCCCATATGCAGCCCCAGACGTATATACAGCAGCCCTTAGGTAGTATACAGCAGCCCCAGTGGTGTATACAGCAGAAGCAGCCCCAGGGCTGTATACAGCCGCAGCCCCAGGGCTGTATACAGCGGCAGCCCCAGGGCTGTATACAGCCGCAGCCCCGGAAGTATACAGGCCCCCCATCAAGTTCCAGGCCCCCCCGCCCCTTGCGCGCCAGCCTGTAAAGTAAAATCATACTTACCAGTGTCCTGTCGCGCCGTCCGCAGCTGCTGACACACGATCCCGGGCTTCAATCCGCGTCTTCCAGCTTCCGACTTCCTGTGGTCGCGGGCAATGACGTCATTGCCCGCGACTACAGGATATGCGGAGGACGCGGAATGAAGCCGGGGATCGTGTGTCGGCAGCTGCGGACGGCGCGACAGGACACTGGTAAGTATGATTTTACTTTACAGGCTGGCGCGCAAGGGGGGGGGGCCCTGGAACTTGATGGGGGGCCTGTATACCTTCGGGGCTGGTGCGGTATTTTCTATATACTCGCGTATAAGCCGAGGGGGGACTTTTCAGCCCAAATTTTGGGCTGAAAAACTTGGCTTATACGCGAGTATATACGGTAGTTAAGTTTCTCCATGGGTTACTAACCATCTACCTAATATATTGGTTCCGCTTATCTTAGAAATCTGCTTTCTCTGTCCCTGCTCCTCCACCCCTCCCTACCCGACTCTCCTTTGCGTCACCTGTCATATCCACCAGAGCATATAACACTGTTTTGCCATTTTTTTTTTTTTCTGTTCCCTTCTTTCCCCTTTTTTTTTTTCTCTCTATTGCTTATGTATAAATGTATGTGTCTTCAGAATTTGTGTCATTATCAGCCTGAAGAAGAGACCTGAGTCATCTCGAAAGCTTGCTATGTTTACTATCTTTTCAGTTAGCCATTAAAAGGTATCAACCACTGAGGACTCTCAGATTGCAATATATTTTTCTATCTACTGGCTAACACGGTATAAATATTCTTTACCTTTCCAATAAAGTATTTCTCCAAACACTGTCATCGAAGAGCAATCCAAGGGCTAGTGCCGCCTCTTTAAAAGTTGGGTATGTGACTTCATTAACAGTCTTAATCTTGTCAAAACTTGTTGCTCCTTTGACATGCAGTAACAACAACCTTAAATAGTACCGTTCTTGTTCTTTCATACTGACAGTATACATTCTTCCAATCACTGAAGAACCTCCTCGCTTTCTAATTTCCCATGCACCTTCTTTCCAAACATAGTGCTCTGGAATTTGGCGGTATAAGTAATCATGAGCATGCGGGTCATTCTCATTCAGCTCAAAGTAGGCCATAAGAGTAGATTTTCTGTGCATTGTGTAACTGATGTTGTCAACAGAGTCATCCTCATGAAAATAAAGTGGTTGAGAATGTGGGAGATGTACGGCAAGGCGAATAATGGAGTGCGATTGTCTATGCATCGGGTAAGCAAATATTCGCCAAGCTGCCTCCGGTGCACTCACCGGAGGCAGCTCTTGAATCCATGAATTGATGTGTTTCATCATGGTGGATATTGGTTTGGCAAATTTCAAGATTGGCTTTATCATATCCTTTGTAGACATATTTGAATAGGTATTTAACACTTTGAATGGAAGCACATACCTCAACATTAATATTACACTTGTATTTTAATAGTAGGAAAGGGTTATAGGGAACAACCCAAGAATTATCAATCATCTTTGAATGGTGTTCAAAGGATGATCCTTCCTTTCTTTGATAAGTAGGGTATGCATCCTCAGCTAAGACTGTTTTTGTTTGGAAATCTTTAGGAAAACCTTTCTTACACTTTCCAAGATCCATACATGGAGAATTGGGGTTGTGTTGTCCACAGGGTCCATGAATCATGTGTTGCATCACAATTTGATGGAGCACAGGGTATTCTGCTGGATCAGGGATTTCAGCCCAAACTATATTATCCACTTCAACCTCAGTTCTTAGTTTGGATTTGCTATCCAGAATGATCAAAATGTGAGCGTGTGGCAGGCCACGCTTTTGGAATTCAATGACATGAACCATTGCACAAACTTTGCCAAATAATCCAGTGTTAATGTCTTTTAATAGGGCTTCCAGTTTAATTCTGACGACACGGGCGACTAAATCAGGTCTATGTTCCACACGCTGCCATGGCTCTAAATTGTTTGTAATCTCCCTCCATTTAGGATTACAGGTCATGGTTACAAAAAGATCCGGTCGTCCAAATTTAGTCACAATAGCCATGGCATCCTGATAGCGTTGCTGCATGTTTCTTGGACTGCCTTCAAAGGAAGATGGTAAAATGACCGTCTTGCCAATGGGAATACCTTTCTCAATAGATTGTTTCTGGAGATGTTCCTGGAGTACGCAATAATCCTCCGCTTTTAAATCCTTTTGGTGTTGACGGATAAAATGTAAGCGATTAGCCTCGATTTTCACATACGCATCCACTAAGTACTGCTGCGTTAGTTTGCCACCATTCAGGACAGGATTGAACCGATTCCGTACAGACAGCAAATAGCAGTAATACTGGAGCTGTGTAACCCTGCGTGGACTTTGGCCTTGATGCTTGAGTCCCTCATGCCAGCCTTGTTCTCCATGAGGGAAAAATAAGGGATAGAGTAATGCATCTAAATTGCTGTGTAGAATACTGACTTGCTGTGTTTTTGGGGCCAAGGGGTTATTTGGATCAGGTTTCAAATGAATTAAAATGTCTCTATTGAATGGTGGCTCTCCATCAGCATTTTCAAAGACCACAGCAACTTCATGGACAGTAGGATTGTTATAGCGTCTAGGGTCTTGCTGTCTGTCTTGTTTAATGGCCATGATAATATTTGGCATGACAGTGCCATGTTCTACTGCCTTCTGTTGTTCTTCTAATTCAACGTCACGTAGCATTTTGTAGGCCGAAACAAAGGGATTAATATTATCCAATTGAAGAGCAATGATACTCATTAAAGTAGGATGACATTTAACATTTTCTGGAGACTGTAGCCGTTGTTCTATAGCGCTTGCAGTATCTAAAATGTACAGTTGTGCATATGCTGGAGGTTGATCTTGAGCAGGATGGAGTGTTCCCGTGCGATGATAAATTTGCCCATGAATACGGAAACAGTAAGGGCCGTGTCCAGGTGGTAGAGAAACATGGGCACCCATGGAGGCAAAAGCAAAAGAACTATTAATGCTCCTGATATTCTCCATCAAATTTCGACTGTACTCACTCTTTCCTTTCAGCAGGCGTTGGAAGACCTCCGGGTATTGAGGTAAACGGTACCTTTACTTTTCCCTTGTGGCAACAAAGACTAAACTGTTGATCTGATGGGCGTTCAGCAGTAAAACGCAGAGCCTCACAATGTTCACATATTAACTTCATGTGACCACAGGTATGTTCTAGAATAGCATGATCGTGATCAGTAAATGCCATTGGATGTAGGAGAGGTGTAGATAACAAACGTAGATTTTTATTGTGTAATCCTACATAGATGAGACGTGGAAGGGACGTAGATTCAACACATTCCATAAATGAAGAAGTTGAATATATATTCCGTTCTGCCTCTTGCAATGTTGAAGTGGAAGAAGAACTTTTGCATAGGTCACGACGTGATGCAGCCAAATGGGTCAAGCGGACTTGTTTAGACGTAGGAGACTCCGTATCTTGACGTTTCTGTCTTGTCCTTTTAAGCCTCATAATTTTATACTGTTTGCTGTATGGCGTCTCCTCAGCAGAGTGTTTTCGTTTACATGTGGCCTTGCGATGTGGTAAAGGCTGTTCAGTTGTAGTTAACACAGTAGAAGAAGAGGTGGCAGCAGTATGAGGATCAGACGAAGAGGTGGCAGCAGTATGAGGATCAGACGAAGAGGTGGCAGCAGTATGAGGGTCAGACGAAGAGGTGGCAGCAGTATGAGGATCAGACGGATCTCCTGTAGGTATTAACTTTTGTTGTTTGCGTCTTTGACGCGCAGCCATTGATTTTTTGGCTAATCGTTCCTTCCTTCCTTCCAAAGACTCTTTTGAAACCCATGTCTTCAAAGCAGCCTTTTCCTTGTCCAAGCGAAGTCGTCTTTCTTCAGAACTCTCCTCCGCACGCTTCTTGCGCATACGCACAGCCTCCTTGTTAACCTTTGCTTTTTTTTTTCCCATGGAGGTCATGGGAGGTGTTAAAGGCTGTTCACTTTGTAGAATGTCAGTAGACGAAGAGGCAGGAGTAGTATCTTTGTCAGACGGTTCTTCAGTGGCTCTAAGTTGTTGTTGTTTGCGTCTGCGACGCTCAGCCATGGCTCTTTTTGCCATTCGTTGTCTTCTTTCTTCGGAAGACAGTTCAGAAATACGTTTCTTCGAAGCAGCCTTCGCAGCATCCAACCGAAAACGTCTCAGTGGAGAAGAGAGTTTGGCAATGCGTTTCGCTTTAGCAGCCTTAGCACGATCTAACCGAAGACGTCTCTCTTCCGAAGTCTCCTCTGCAATGCGTTTCGCATGAGCAGCCTTAACACGATGTAACCGAAGACGTCTCTCTTCCGAAGTCTCCTCTGCAGTGCGTTTCGCCTTAGCAGCCTTACCACGATCTAACCGAAGACGTCTCTCTTCCGAAGTCTCCTCTGCAATGCGTTTCGCTTTAGCAGCCTTAGCATGATCTAACCGAAGATGTCTCTCTTCCGAAGTCTCCTCAGCAGTGCGTTTCGCCTTAGCAGCCTTACGACAATCTAACCGAAGACGTCTCTCTTCCAAAGTCTCCTCTGCACGCTTCTTCTTAGGCGTAGATGCAGCCTCCTTGGGAAGAGCGATATTTTTTGTTGGAGAGCTCATCTTCGTAAGAATAGGCAGTGAATCCAATCCAAAATGAGCTAGAGTGTGTTAGTTAAGGAAACAATCAATAATAACTATGTCTAAATAGGTAAAAACAATAAAAGTAAAGTGTGTATTTCAATAACCTGTGAAAAGCAAATCATGGACTTCTTTAGAGTGCGAAACAAATATTTATTGATGTTTACTGTATGGAGTTGTGAATGGAAATCAGTGTGTTTAAAGTCCTTAAAAAGAGACTTGAAGGCAAGACAAATGGATGAAAGGGCCCTTTCAGACGCGCATTGTAAATGCAGAGTTCCAACATTGTAAAAAAAGCGGTTAAAGTACCGATATGACGGCAAGTTCCGCATAACCGCCAGCAGGGGTGGAGTTGCAGAAGTTGGGGCAAAATGGCAGAGGTAGCGTTCATTTTTACCTTGAACTTAGGGTTTTGTGATTATTGCGGAAGTAGTGGTTTTTATTTTTCTCTCTGCAGTTGGGGAAATAGCGGCATTAGTGGCGAGCGTCAAATGGCGCAATGTGACCAAGCAAGGTGAAAAACGAAATAAGGCAACTTCCGCAGTACATGGTGAAACAGGCAGGTCAATGTAAAAATGAACATTAATCTGGCGATGTAGCGGGACCTTACGCAACTGCACCCCTGGTGGCGGGGATGGGGAACTTGCGTTAATATTCAGAATATTAGCACATGTTATGGAATTAGGTAAATCTGCATGTACAACGCGCGTGTGAAAGGGGCCCCAGTCGGTCATATAGTGCAAAATGCCATGCAACCAATATATTTGGTATGTAAAAGTAGTTAATGTCCCACTGGCACGACAATAAGGCAGTGGTAAGGTAGCATTACATCCAAACTGTTAAATATAAGACAGGTAGTAGTCCTACAGACTCATTAGTATGAAATATAATCAAAAAAATAATCAAAATGGCATATAATGGGTTAATATACTCCTAACAGTATAACGACACACTCCAAGTAGAAATAAAATATAGAACAGTCTGTAAGGGGTTAATGTACCACTGGCACGCGTACAAAATACTGCACGATCAATACAATTAAAAATAGTATTAAAGAAGTTAGTATTCAAATGCCAGTAGTAGACCACATAGTGACATAGGCAGTGAATAGCCAAGACAATAGAAGGGGTTAATGTACTACTTGCACTCCTATAAAACAGTGTGGATGAGAAAATAAATAACAAATGGTATAGAAGAGGTTAATTTTCAAATGTCATGAGTACAGCACATAGTGACACAGTTAGTGAATAGCAAACAGAATGGAAGGGGTTAATGTAGCAGTTTGAACCCTATAAAACAGTGTGACAGAAAATTAAAATGCAAATGGCATAGAAGAGGTTAATGTAGAAATGGCCTTAGTACAGAACATTGTGAGATAGCAAGTGGAGCACAAATAGAATAGAAGGGGTTAAAAAGGTATTAAAAAAACAGATCAATATGGTGAAATGTAGCTCATATGAAATTTGTATAAAGAAGGGGTTAATATAAGCATAGGCATTAGGAATATATACTCTGATGTGAGATTGTACTGTGAAAACAGCTTTTTAGGTTTTAAATAGTGAAAAAATTCAAATTTCGCTCTCTAAGATGGAGGAGGCGAAATGTTCATTCATAAAATGGCGGCAGACGCCAGCCGCTGTGGGATTGGGCAGCGGAAACTTCATAAACATGGCGCCGTGAATCCGATTGGTCGGCGCTATGCGGGGAGACCGGCGACTTGGATGCCCAGCGCCTGGTTCTGTTTTCGGCCAGAGCACAAGGCTCAGGTCGGTCGTAGCGTGGAAGTATGTAGCTCCGCCCCGCTGTGCTATGATTGGTCTGGCGGCAACTTCAGAAGATGGCGCTGAGCATCCGATTGGTCGGCGCTCAGCGGGGAAAGCCGCGCTTTCCCTGCCGAGCGCCTGGTTCAATTTTCGGCCATAATGGTCGGCGGCATCGGGGTCGCCGCTTTTAGCACGGAACGCCGCGCTTGGAGCGCCGAACTCGGCACCGAATTGTGGAAGTGTGTGGGAGTGTGTGGCGGCGCTCAGCGCTTTCCCCGCTGAGCGCCGCCACACGCTCCCACACACTCCCACAATTCGGCGCCGAGTTCGGCGCTCCAAGCGCGGCGCTCCGCGGTAAAAGCGGCAATCCCGATGCCGCCGACCACTATGGCCGAAAATCGAACCAGGTGCTCGGCAGGAAAAGCGCGGCTTTCCCCGCTGAGCGCCGACCAATCGGAACCACAGCGCTACTCTGTAAAGTTGCCGCTGTCCAATCACAACACAGCGGGGCGGAGCTACAGACTTCCACGTTCCCCAAAGCCGTGGCTGAAAATCGAACCAGGCGCTCGGCAGGGAAAGCGCCGCATTCCCGCTGAGCGCCGGCGTAGACTCCCACACACTCCCACAATTTGGCGCCGAGTTCGCCGCTCCAAGCGCGGCGTTCCGCGCTAAAAGCGGCGACCCCGATGCCGCCGACCACTATGGCCGAAAATCGAACCAGGCGCTCCGCAGGGAAAGCGCCGCTTTCCCCGCTAAGCGCCCACCAATCGGAATCACAGCGCTACTCTGTGAAGTTGCCGCTGTCCAATCACAACACAGCTGGGCGGAGCTACACACTTCCACCCTCCCGAACGCCGTGACCAAAAATCGAACCAGGCGCTCGGCAGGGAAAGCGCCGCTTTCCCCGCTGAGCGCCGACCAATCGGAATCAAAACGCTATCTACAGCGACCAATCACAATCGCGCCTCATTCCTCCATGTATCCCTATGCAAAGGCGCCCTCCAATCACAATCACGGCGCAATTTTTGAAAATACACCGCGACCAATCACATTAGCGCCTCATTCCTCCATGTATCCCTATGGGAAGGCGCCCTCCAATCACAATCACGGCGCCATTTTTGAAAATACACAGCGACCAATCACATTAGCGCCTCATTCCTCCATGTATCCCTATGGGAAGGCGCTCTCCAATCACAATCGCGGCGTCAAATTTAAAAATACACACCGGCCAATCACATTCGCGCCTCATTCCTCCATCTTTCTCAATGGCAAAAATTCACTCTATTATAATAACATTACACAAAATACATACACATACAAATAATTAAAATAAAAATATATACAATTAAATTATTTATAACATTAACTAATTAAAATTAAATCAAATTCATCAAAAAAAACCATGAAAAATAAGACATTAATATAATATTTATACAAATAATAAATAATAAAATAATACATAAGAATAAAAATAATAAATAATTATAAAAAAATAAAAATAAAATAAATACAATTAAAATATTAATAACATTTACAAATTAAAATACAATCAAATTAATCCAATACAAAAAAAAAAAAAAATTCGATGCCCGATGCCACCCACCACTATGGCCGAAAATCGAACCAGGCGCTCCGCAGGGAAA
This sequence comes from Allobates femoralis, assembly GCA_033576535.1. Lineage (NCBI taxonomy): Eukaryota > Metazoa > Chordata > Amphibia > Anura > Aromobatidae > Allobates > Allobates femoralis. The sequence goes on from JARQOC010000065.1 coordinate 47,748, forward strand.
GCGCCGCTTTCCCCGCTGAGTGCCCACCAATCGGAATCACAGCGCTACTCTGTGAAGTTGCCGCTGTCCAATCACAAACACAGCAGGGCGGAGCTACACACTTCCACCCTCCCGAACGCCGTTGCCGAAAATCGAACCAGGCGCTCGGCAGAGAAAGCGCCGCTATCCCCGCTGAGCGCCGACCAATCTGAATCAGAGCGCCATCTACCGTGACCAATCACAATCGCGGCGCCATTTTTGAAAATACACAGCGGCCAATCACAATCGCGCCTCATTTCTCAATGCATCTCTATGGGAAGGGGCGCTGAGAATGCGATTGGTCGGCGGTCAGCGGGAAGACCGGCAAGTTGTATGGGCGGCGCCTGAATGAGTGTTCGGCCACAGCGGTCTGATGCACTGCGGAGACCGCTAGAAGCGCCGAAGTTTGCGCTTGTAGCGCAGAAGTCGGCGCTTGCAGCGGCGAAGTGTCCGAACTGTGGCGCAGGCTCCATGCAGCGCCGATTGGTGCTGCATGGCGCAAGATAGTAAAAGTGGTGAAAATAAAAGATTGCAAAAGAGGTTAAAATAAAACTTAGCATCAGGAATATAGACTCTGATGTGAAAAGGTATCTTTCAAAAAGGATATCTTAGCTGATAAATCGCAGAACCCGATCCGGCGCTTGCTTCCCGACGGCCCTCACGAAGGATGGATATCTTGGCTGAAATATAGTCCAACAGATGGTCCGGCGGTAGCTTCTCGTCCTCCCTCAAACAGGATACGCAGAGGTGGAATGATGTGTTGAAAAAGATTAAAATTTCGCGCTATAAATAGCGGCCTTATCTCATTGGTGGGCGGCAAGCTCAGAAAGATGGCGCCATGAATGTGATTGGTCGCTGTGTATTTTCAAAAATGGCGCCGTGATTGTGATTGGAGGGCGCCTTCCCATAGGGATACATGGAGAAATGAGGCGCTAATGTGATCGGTCGCTGTGTATTTTCAAAAATAGCGCCGTGATTGTGATTGGAGGGCGCCTTCCCATAGGGATACATGGAGGAATGAGGCACTAATGTGATTGGTCGCTGTGCATTTTCAAAAATGGCGCGGTGATTGTGATTGGAGGGCGCCTTTCCATAGGGATACATGGAGGAATGAGGCGCTAATGTGATTGGTCGCTATGTATTTTCAAAAATGGCGCCGTGATTATGATTGGAGGGCGCCTTCCCATAGGGATACATGGAGAAATGAGGCGCTAATGTGATTGGTCGCTGTGTATTTTCAAAATGGCGCCGTGATTGTGATTGGAGGGCACCTTCCCATAGGGATACATGGAGGAATGAGGCACTAATGTGATTGGTCGCTGTGTATTTTCAAAAATGGCGCCGTGATTGTGATTGGAGGGTGCCTTTCCATAGGGATACATGGAGGAATGAGGCGCGATTGTGATTGGTCGCTGTAGATAGCGGTTTGATTCCGATTGGTCGGCGCTCAGCGGGGAAAGCGGCGCTTTCCCTGCCGAGCGCCTGGTTTGATTTTCGGCCACGGCGTTCGGGAGGGTGGAAGTGTGTAGCTCCGCCCCGCTGTGTTGTGATTGGACATCGGCAACTTCACAGAGTAGCGCTGTGATTCCGATTGGTCGGCGGTCAGCTGGGAAAGGCGCGCTTTCCCTGCCGAGGGCCTGGTTCGATTTTCGGCCATAGTGGTGGGTGGCATCGGGCATCGAATTTTTTTTTTTTTTTTTGTATTGGATTAATTTGATTGTATTTTAATTTGTAAATGTTATTAATATTTTAATTGCATTTATTTATTTATTTTTTTATAATTATTTGTTATTTTTATTCTTATGTATTATTTTATTATTTATTATTTGTATAAAGATTATATTAATGTCTTATTTTTCATGTTTTTTTTGATGAATTTGATTTAATTTTAATTAGTTAATGTTATAAATAATTTAATTGTATATATTTTTATTTTAATTATTTGTATGTGTATGTATTTTGTGTAATGTTATTATAATAGAGTGAATTTTTGCCATTGAGAAAGATGGAGGAATGAGGCGCGAATGTGATTGGCCGGTGTGTATTTTTAAAACTGGCGCCGTGATTGTGATTGGAGGGCACCTTCCCATAGGGATACATGGAGGAATGAGGCGCTAATGTGATTGGTCGCTGTGTATTTTCAAAAATGGCGCCGTGATTGTGATTGGAGGGCGCCTTCCCATAGGGATACATGGAGGAATGAGGGGCAAATGTGATTGGTCGCGGTGTATTTTCAAAAATGGCGCTGTGATTGTGATTGGAGGGCGCCTTCCCATAGGGATACATGGAGGAATGAGGCGCTAATGTGATTGGTCGCGGTGTATTTTCAAAAATTGCGCCGTGATTGTGATTGGAGGGCGCCTTTGCATAGGGATACATGGAGGAATGAGGCGCGATTGTGATTGGTCGCTGTAGATAGCGGTTTGATTCCAATTGGTCGGCGCTCAGCGGGGAAAGCGGCGCTTTCCCTGCCGAGTGCCTGGTTCGATTTTCGGCCACGGCGTTCGGGAGGGTGGAAGTGTGTAGCTCCGCCCTGCTGTGTTGTGATTGGACAGCGGCAACTTCACAGAGTAGCGCTGTGATTCCGATTGGTGGGCGCTCAGCGGGGAAAGCGGCGCTTTCCCTGCGGAGCGCCTGGTTCGATTTTCGGCTATAGTGGTCGGCGGCATCGGGGTCGCCACTTTTAGCGCGGAACGCCGCGCTTGGAGCGGTGAACTCGGCGCCAAATTGTGGGAGTGTGTGGGAGTCTATGCCGGCGCTCAGCGGGGAATGCGGCGCTTTCCCTGCCGAGCGCCTGGTTCGATTTTCGGCCACGTCTTTGGGGAACGTGGAAGTCTGTAGCTCCGCCCTGCTGTGTTGTGATTGGACATCGGCAACTTCACAGAGTAGCGCTGTGATTCCGATTGGTCGGCGGTCAGCGGGGAAAGGCGCGCTTTCCCTGCCGAGGGCCTGGTTCGATTTTCGGCCATAGTGGTGGGTGGCATCGGGCATCGAATTTTTTTTTTTTTTTGTATTGGATTAATTTGATTGTATTTTAATTTGTAAATGTTATTAATATTTTAATTGTATTTATTTATTTATTTATTTTTTTATAATTATTTATTATTTTTATTCTTATGTATTATTTTATTATTTATTATTTGTATAAATATTATATTAATGTCTTATTTTTCATGTTTTATTTTTTTCATCAGTGATTGGACCGCTCATTATTGTTTGGTAAAGTGTTTCTCCTGTTAGCAGGAAGGGGAAGTGACCCACCCCTCCCCTATGAGTAGTCCACACATAGGCTGTCTCACAGGTGATAAGCCCACAGAGTGCAGTCCTGGCTGGAGCCTGGATAGAGGTACGTTTACATACTCAGGTTTTTAAATGCACACATTAGCTAGGGACTGTCTCGCTAGGGCAACCGTGACGAGGTGAGACAGGACAGCTTACGTATATTTTTTGCAAAAAACGTACAGACCAATAGCCCTGTTTTTTGATACTTTTTTGTTAGCACTTGCTACAAATTGAAAAATATTTTTTACAAACAGAGAGCTTTTTTTGTGTGATTCCTGTGCGGCTTTTTGCACTGATCTTTTGCAGTTTTTTCTGGTGGTGGATGGATGCGGTTATCAATCGCATTCATCAGTGATTGGACCGCTCATTATTGTTTGGTAAAGTGTTTCTCTGTTAGCAGGAAGGGGAAGTGACCCACCCCTCCCTATGAGTAGTCCACACATAGGCTGTCTCACAGGTGATAAGCCCACAGAGTGCAGTCCTGGCTGGAGCCTGGATAGAGGTACGTTTACATACTCAGGTTTTTAAATGCACACATTAGCTAGGGACTGTCTCGCTAGGGCAACCGTGACGAGGTGAGACAGCTTACGTATATTTTTTGCAAAAAACGTACAGACCAATAGCCCTGTTTTTTGATACTTTTTTGTTAGCACTTGCTACAAATTGAAAAATATTTTTTACAAACAGAGAGCTTTTTTTGTGTGATTCCTGTGCGGCTTTTTGCACTGATCTTTTGCAGTTTTTTCTGGTGGTGGATGGATGCGGTTATCAATCGCATTCATCAGTGATTGGACCGCTCATTATTGTTTGGTATGGAGGAATGAGGGGCAAATGTGATTGGTCGCGGTGTATTTTCAAAAATGGCGCTGTGATTGTGATTGGAGGGCGCCTTCCCATAGGGATACATGGAGGAATGAGGCGCTAATGTGATTGGTCGCGGTGTATTTTCAAAAATTGCGCCGTGATTGTGATTGGAGGGCGCCTTTGCATAGGGATACATGGAGGAATGAGGCGCGATTGTGATTGGTCGCTGTAGATAGCGGTTTGATTCCGATTGGTCGGCGCTCAGCGGGGAAAGCGGCGCTTTCCCTGCCGAGTGCCTGGTTCGATTTTCGGCCACGGCGTTCGGGAGGGTGGAAGTGTGTAGCTCCGCCCTGCTGTGTTGTGATTGGACAGCGGCAACTTCACAGAGTAGCGCTGTGATTCCGATTGGTGGGCGCTCAGCGGGGAAAGCGGCGCTTTCCCTGCGGAGCGCCTGGTTCGATTTTCGGCTATAGTGGTCGGCGGCATCGGGGTCGCCACTTTTAGCGCGGAACGCCGCGCTTGGAGCGGCGAACTCGGCGCCAAATTGTGGGAGTGTGTGGGAGTCTATGCCGGCGCTCAGCGGGGAATGCGGCGCTTTCCCTGCCGAGCGCCTGGTTCGATTTTCGGCCACGTCTTTGGGGAACGTGGAAGTCTGTAGCTCCGCCCTGCTGTGTTGTGATTGGACATCGGCAACTTCACAGAGTAGCGCTGTGATTCGATTGGTTGGCGGTCAGCGGGGAAAGGCGCGCTTTCCCTGCCGAGGGCCTGGTTCGATTTTCGGCCATAGTGGTGGGTGGCATCGGGCATCGAATTTTTTTTTTTTTTTGTATTGGATTAATTTGATTGTATTTTAATTTGTAAATGTTATTAATATTTTAATTGTATTTATTTATTTATTTTTTTATAATTATTTATTATTTTTATTCTTATGTATTATTTTATTATTTATTATTTGTATAAATATTATATTAATGTCTTATTTTTCATGTTTTTTTTTTTTTTTTTTGATGAATTTGATTTAATTTTAATTAGTTAATGTTATAAATAATTTAATTGTATATATTTTTATTTTAATTATTTGTATGTGTATGTATTTTGTGTAATGTTATTATAATAGAGTGAATTTTTGCCATTGAGAAAGATGGAGGAATGAGGCGCGAATGTGATTGGCCGGTGTGTATTTTTAAATTTGGCGCCGTGATTTTGATTGGAGCGTGACTTCCCATAGAGATACATGGAGGAATGAGGCGCGACTGTGATTGGAGCGTTTTGGATCCGTGGGCGGGGCGTAGGAATGAGGCGCGAATGTGATAGGAGCTTTTTGGATCCGTGGGCGGGGCGTTCAGAAAGTCGCGGCGGCCATCTTGGATCCTCAGTTAGCGATGAACACCGCGAAAAGAGAACGTAGGACCTGGAGATGGCGGAAAGAAGACAGAAGACCCCCGGGGCCGGACGAAGAGGACGCCTGGGCCGGACGGAGGACTTCTGGACCGGACTGGACGAAGAGGACGCCTGGGCCGGATGGAGGACTCCTGGATCGGACGGATGATCAGATGAAGAAGAAGGCATGTAAGTGATCGGCGGCGGGGGCTTAGGGGACGGCGGGGGCTTAGGGGGTGGCGGAGGGTAGTAGGTGGCGGGGTGGTTGGTAGCGGCGGGGGGTAGGGGTGGCTCCGGAGCAGTGGCTCCGGAGCAGTGTACGGTGGGGTGGCGGGGCGGCGAGGGGAGGCAGACGGGGCAGAAGAGAGGGGTTGCTCCGGAGCCGCTGCTGTCACCGGCTGGTGACACAGTGCTCTGGAGCAACCCCTCTTTTCTGCCCCGTCTGCCTCCCCTCGCCGCCGCGGGGTTCAGGCGGGCAGAGCGGGTGATCTACGGCGGCGGTAGCGGCGGGGGGGGTAGTGGTGGCTCTGGAGCAGTGGCTCCGGAGCAGTGTACGATGGGGTGTGTACGATGGGGTGGCGGGGCGGCGAGGGGAGGCAGACGGGGCAGAAGAGAGGGGTTGCTCCGGAGCCGCTGCTGTCACCGCCTGGTGACACAGTGCTCCGGAGCAACCCCTCTCTTCTGCCCCGTCTGCCTCCCCTCGCCGCCGCGGGGTTCAGGCGGGCAGAGCGGGGTAGCGGGCGCCACTTCCGTGGCGGCGGCGAGGAGAGCGGGGCGGACAGGCGGCTGGGCATGGGGCTGTAGTATACCATAGCGGTGTACACTACAGCCCCATGCCGGCAGCGAGGGGAGCGGGGCGGACAGGGGGCTGGGCATGGGGCTGCAGTACAGTACAGCCCAATGCTCGGCGGTGTAGCGGGGCGGACAGGCGGCTGGGCATGGGGCTGTAGTATACCATAGTGGTGTACACTACAGCCCCATGCTCGGGATGGCGGGGTAGAGGTGGGGGCATGTTGGTGGGCTCTGTTGGTGGCTTTGTTCGCGGGGCAAGGGCTCGCAATGCCCGCTTTGCGGGAAATGCTTCGCGGGGGGTGTGACAGAGCCCCAGAGAAAGTGCCGAGCCACGCGAACAAAGCCACGGAAGTAGCGCCGGACACGACGGAAGTGGCCTACGGCAATTATATAATAGATAGTGTTTGGACCTCAACCTTAGAAGATGCAGTTTCCTTAAATATGCCTTATCAACTTCGGCAATTGTTTGCATACATATGTGTATTTGGACCACCTACAAATCCCGCAGAACTTTGGACAAATTTTAAGGAACATCTAATTGAGGATTATTGCTTACATCTTCATAATAAGAGTGGAGATTGTCAAAATTGTCAGTCTTATGCTATGCATGATGTCCAAAATGTGTTATTACTGCATGGAAAAATATTTTCAGACTTTAATTTGCCAAAGCCTTCTCCTCATGTTCTAAAACTTCAAGAGTATGATGAATTAAATGAACTATTGTTGGAAGCACAGAAAGTCAATTCTTTAAATGAAGAACAACGTGTTGCTTATGATACAATTGTAACTGCCATAGCAGCCGATGGAAGGGCAAAATGTTTCTTCATTGATGGTCCAGGAGGGAGTGGTAAAACCTACTTATATGAAGTTTTGATGCATCATGTTAGAGGGTTGGGAAAAGTTGTATTGCCATCAGCTACAACAGGTATTGCAGCAAATCTGTTACAAGGAGGTCGTACTATGCATTCCCTGTTTGGAATACCAGTTCCTGTGAATAAAATATCTGTTTCCAGAATCAAACAAGATACATTTGCTGGCAAACAGTTACAGAATGCACATCTGTTGATACTTGATGAGTGTACTATGGCACCTAAATATGCTTTGACTGTAATTGACAGACTTCTTCGTGAAGTTATGACTTCAAATGTTGCAGAAAAGAATGACATTTCATTTGGAGGTAAAGTTTTTGTTATTGGTGGAGATTTTAGGCAATGTCTTCCAGTTATAACAAATAGAACAAGAACAGATGTGATTGAGTCCAGTTTAAAAATGGCTGATATTTGGCAACAGTTTACTAAACTACAACTCACTAACAACATGCGATCCTCAGACCCAGAGTATAGCAATTGGCTTCTCAAGCTTGGTAATGGTGATCTTACCAATGAATACAATCTTGGAGAAAATATTATTGAAATACCGGAAGACATGTTGTGTACTGCCTGCATTGTAACTGATGTTTTTGGACAACGTATTGAAATTGATGTAAATGACCAAAGTAGTGTTGACAGAGCCTCTACCCATGCAATTCTGTATCCCAAAAATGATGATGTGGCTTTGCTAAATGCCCGTGTGATGGATAGAATGTCTGGAGAGTATACTGTGTACACCAGTGATGATTCCGCGGATGTAGATAATGAAGAACAAGAGTATTATCCGGTTGAATTTTTAAATAGTGTTACACCATCAGGAATGCCATCCCACAGACTTCAACTTAAAGTTCGGACAATTGTGATGTTGCTGCGGAATCTTGATACAAAGAGTGGTCTATGTAATGGAACTAGGCTTATTGTAACTGGACTCCTTTCCCATGTTATTCAAGCAAGAGTCATCAGTGGATCAGCAAAAGGACATGATGTCTTCATTCCACGCATAGACTTATGACCTTCAGATACAGGTCTTCCATTTAGGCTTCGACGTCGGCAATTTCCAGTCAAACCAGCTTTTGCCATGACTATAAACAAGTCACAAGGCCAAACTTTACATCGTGTTGGCATATATTTACCGGAGCCAGTTTTTGGTCATGGACAACTGTATGTTGCATTTTCTCGGGTGAAAATGAGGTGCAATGTGAAGGTACAAGTCATCGAGACCCCTTTACAAGAACACTTGATTAAAGACAGTCCAAATGTTTTCACCAAAAATGTGGTTTACAAAAATATGTTAGGTTGATTTACACATAGATAGATAGGTAAATTTATAGTTAGAAAGGAAAAAAGAAGAATAGATTTAAATCTATAGATGATGATACATAGTTAGATAGATAGGTAGATAGATAGGTAGATAGATAGATAGATAGATAGATAAAGATGTATTGTATAATCTCTTTGTATCATCAAAATATTACATTTGGTGATATGAATCCAGATGTCAAGTAATGTTCCAGTATTGTAGATACTGAGAACTTTAATTTTTTTTAAATAGGGCTGGGTTTTTTGAACAGCTAGAGAGACGGGTGGGACGGCTGTTCACCACATCTGCATCGCAAGGTGTGATCTGTATAGATAGGTAGATAGATATGTAGATACATACTAAAGGCCCTGTTACACTGTGGCGCCCCTGCGTACAGGTGGCCACAGAAGGGTACTGCAGCCAGGCAGTTAGGACATGCTAAACACTACACCCTCACAGCCCACATCCCCACGCATAGAGAGGGTTCACATCCAGCTCTGAGGTCGGACACTATATGAGACCGGAGGAGTGGTGGATGAGGAGTGGGTTGGGCACACCAGAAGGTCAGGTGACTGACAGTATATAGAGAGGGGGAGGAGTGAAGGAAGTGGAGTAGGCTGAAGTAGCTGAGATGCAAAGACAGAGAGAGATTGCACGTCCTGGAAGAGCCTAAGCTGAGGAGCGCAGACCCGTACTGAGCCAATGCGAGCCAGATGGGGGGGAAAGCCCGTCCAAGATGCTGAAACCACCAGGAGTGTGACAGACAGAGAAGGGACGGTGCAACCCGTGCCCTAGACAGCAGCTGAAGCTACTAACAGCAGGTGGAGAAGCCCTCCTAGATATCTGAAGGAAACAGAGGAAGGAGCCTGGCAGAGCCTCACGCTGGAGGACTGTTGCAGACTGGGCAAAGGCAGAGTGTCAGCTCTGAAGGGGACCGACGATTCACTCGGTATCCCCAGATTCACTGACGGGGAGCTTTAGTTTCAAGCTGGAGTTCCTAACCCAAAGAACAGGCAGCTCAGTGACACACTAGGACTCACAGAAGCCCGAGTCACCGCTATACTGTTCAGCGTCCGCATACACCCGTGTAAGACGGAGAGAGAGAGTAATAGCCCGGAAAGGTACACTAAAAGACTGTGTGAGGGGTCACAAGGAGAGAGGAGCCTGGCTGCAGGAGAGAAGGGAACCCGGGAAGGGAGAATGCAACTGAATGTTAAGAGCTGTGTAAAGAATTGCAGATGACTTGTAGACTGCTTGAAAGAACTTAAGTAAAGCTTTGGAAACCCTGCATTGTCTCCTGCCTGCTTCCATCTGCAGACCATTCCTCCCATACAGGCTTGCACTGGAAAGATCTCAACCTGCAGAGCTACAGCCTGTCAGCACCAACGCTGAGGAGAGATCCCTGCAGCTGCAAAGTAAGTGTGCTCCACTACACCAAATAGACTTTAACTCCTTACTGCCCCGGGGGATACAGTTCTCCCCACTAGAACTATACCATCCCCGCTGCCATTCCATCACCCCCGGAGGTTCTGCAGCAGCCGCGGCCCCAAAGCTGGCCGCACCAAGTGGGTGGCGTCACCCGTGACATATCCCTTGTAAATAAATCCCCTTTTATTGTGCTGAGCCAGGGACACGGTCCGGACCAGGCCACCAGTGACATCCCCAGCAGCAGATCGGTCCGGTACCGAGTACCCCACGTCCCTTGGGGCTCCACAACCTGGCGTCACGAACAGGATCTACCCGGTCCAAAAGAATTGGACCTTGTGCGCCAAAAGAACTGTTTCTAGACTTTTCCCGCCAAAATCTGACCCCAATGGCGGCAACAGGGGACTAGCGCCATGTGCAGAGGAGGCGTTCCCAAGACTCCCATCGTGGGCCGGTCCGGTCCAAGGCGCGAAGAGAAGGTCCCGCCCTGGCTCTCCTTAACTCCGGGAGAGCCAGCTGTCACTCTGAAAGAAGAGCCGCCGCCCCTAGACCCTCCTACCAAAGAGCTGGCGCGAACTGAGAAGGAAATCGTCATCAGGAGGGGGCGGAGCAGGCAACCGGAAAAGAAGGAGTCGCCATTCCAGTACACGAGGACGGAAGCGGAGGACGCAGCAACCAGCGCTCCACCCGGAAGACCACGCGTGATCCCGGAGGGCCCACAGAAAGATTTAATGGAGGAACCCGGCCGAGGAGAGACCCCGTGTGACCGAGAGGAGATGGCTGAAGGAGGAGAAGAGCGCCCCTATGTCCTAGACACCCGGAGGGGTGTATGGCGGCTGCCCCCAAGGATGACACGGGCCCAGGAGGAGAACAGGACCCGGATACAAATAGACATTGACCACTGCCAGGGCTATGAGGCCCAAGTCCAGCGACGACCCGGCTGGGTCGAGGAGCACGGACGTGCCGCAAGCGACGCCGAAGGCCATACCGCGATACTCGTCGATGTGACTACCCCGCCGCCCATAGTGAACCCGACATGGAGAGAAGTTGACCCACTCGGAGCTTTGCCAGAAGGATTTCTGAAGCTGCCGCAGATGTTGCCTTGGAAGCAAGCAAAAGAAAGAATAAAAACGCAGGATCTGCATCCAGAAGGGAAAGCATCCCAATCCCAGATGATCCAGAAGATGGAGAAGAAGGATCAGGAGTAAGACCTGTGTCCTGCATCAAGAAGAAACAGATGAAGAAACTGTAAGTGTGAATGTACATTGTTCCTTATTGACCCCCCAACCTTACCTGAGTGAATGTTAGCATTCTCCTGTCTGTCTTATGTGTTTATACCTGAACATTAATATCATGGACGATGAGATGATATAAACTTTGACTGTATATAGTTAAGCACACTTGTGTGCTCCCCTTTGGTTTTAAGACCAGCTGCAAATGCGAAGTAATGCACGAACTCTGCATTTTGAACTTTGAAGCTGCTTTTTGAGACTTTTGCACTTTTTGAGAATTTTTGAAAGTTTTAGCACTTTTTGAAAAGAGAGAATTTTATACTTTTATACGAAGCAATGTCTTATAATGTCTTTTACAGAAAGAGGGTAAAGATGAGTATAAATACCCATGCACTTATGTTTATAGTTAATGTAACGTTCCAAGAATCGTGCCTCCCGGAAGGGAAGAAATCAAGAATCCTTAATGTTTAATGTTATGATAATATAAAAATGTTTTCAGGGTAACCAATGTCTAGTCGCGCGCGGACGCGCTGTTTAACTCCGGGAGAATGTGGCGCCCCTGCGTACAGGTGGCCACAGAAGGGTACTGCAGCCAGGCAGTTAGGACATGCTAAACACTACACCCTCACAGCCCACATCCCCACGCATAGAGAGGGTTCACATCCAGCTCTGAGGTCGGACACTATATGAGACCGGAGGAGTGGTGGATGAGGAGTGGGTTGGGCACACCAGAAGGTCAGGTGACTGACAGTATATAGAGAGGGGGAGGAGTGAAGGAAGTGGAGTAGGCTGAAGTAGCTGAGATGCAAAGACAGAGAGAGATTGCACGTCCTGGAAGAGCCTAAGCTGAGGAGCGCAGACCCGTACTGAGCCAATGCGAGCCAGATGGGGGGGAAAGCCCGTCCAAGATGCTGAAACCACCAGGAGTGTGACAGACAGAGAAGGGACGGTGCAACCCGTGCCCTAGACAGCAGCTGAAGCTACTAACAGCAGGTGGAGAAGCCCTCCTAGATATCTGAAGGAAACAGAGGAAGGAGCCTGGCAGAGCCTCACGCTGGAGGACTGTTGCAGGCTGGGCAAAGGCAGAGTGTCAGCTCTGAAGGGGACCGACGATTCACCCGGTATCCCCAGATTCACTGACGGGGAGCTTTAGTTTCAAGCTGGAGTTCCTAACCCAAAGAACAGGCAGCTCAGTGACACACTAGGACTCACAGAAGCCCGAGTCACCGCTATACTGTTCAGCGTCCGCATACACCCGTGTAAGACGGAGAGAGAGAGTAATAGCCCGGAAAGGTACACTAAAAGACTGTGTGAGGGGTCACAAGGAGAGAGGAGCCTGGCTGCAGGAGAGAAGGGAACCCGGGAAGGGAGAATGCAACTGAATGTTAAGAGCTGTGTAAAGAATTGCAGATGACTTGTAGACTGCTTGAAAGAACTTAAGTAAAGCTTTGGAAACCCTGCATTGTCTCCTGCCTGCTTCCATCTGCAGACCATTCCTCCCATACAGGCTTGCACTGGAAAGATCTCATCCTGCAGAGCTACAGCCTGTTAGCACCAACGCTGAGGAGAGATCCCTGCAGCTGCAAAGTAAATGTGCTCCACTACACCAAATAGACTTTAACTCCTTACTGCCCCGGGGGATACAGTTCTCCCCACTAGAACTATACCATCCCCGCTGCCATTCCATCACCCCCGGAGGTTCTGCAGCAGCCGCGGCCCCAAAGCTGGCCGCACCAAGTGGGTGGCGTCACCCATGACATATCCCTTGTAAATAAATCCCCTTTTATTGTGCTGAGCCAGGGACACGGTCCGGACCAGGCCACCAGTGACATCCCCAGCAGCAGATCGGTCCGGTACCGAGTACCCCACGTCCCTTGGGGCTCCACAACACCTTCAGATAATGTGTCAGATCCTGTTTGTAGATCTCTGGTTGCAGTGAAATCATGGACACATTGTTCCATTTTGTGGCTGTGTACAAATAGAACAATGTATCCATGATTTCACTGCAACCAGAGATCTGTGAACAAGATCTGGTAGATTATCTGAAGGTGTAACAGGCCCTTTAGATAGATACATACATAGATAGTTTGATAGATAGATAGATAGATACATGATAGGTAGATAGATTGATCGATAGACAGATAGATAGATAGATAGATAGATAGTAAAAATGGATGCTTAGCTGAGTGTAAGTAAATAGTGATAAGTTAGATTAGGAACCCATCAGATCTAAGGTCACCTTGACGCTGGTTGATGGGCTTACAGATGTTGGTCAATATGTGTACTATGAACTTTCATTGTTTAACCCCTTCCCGACATAGGACGTTGTGCAACGTCCTGTGTTTCTGCCCGTTCCCGACACAGGACGTTGCACAACGTCCTGGCAGATTTGAGCTGCTGCAGCTCCTGTGAGTGGGGTCGCCTAGGTGTCACAGATGCTGCTGCTCTGTGACAACCTGTAGATGACCCCACAGGGGGTGGATTAACCCCCCCGTGCCCAGGATCCCTCCGATCGGCAGTTTAAAAGTGAAACTGCCGATCGGAGGGAATCGCAGGGATTCACCCCTCCAGATCTGATTGGAGCTCTCCAATCAGATCTGGAGGGGCGGATCGGCATGTGTCCACCCCTCCTCACCCCCCTCCCGCTCCATGACTCACTGGGGGCCCCCCACCGTCCCCCCAAACCGCCCGCCCCCCTCTATTATTATGCATATGCCGGCGGACTGCACCCGCGGGTGTGCCCGCCGGCAACGCTGTCCGATCCCCTCCTACAGACCCCCCCAGGCAGCCCCCAGCTCTGCCCTGTGTGCTGCCCCCCTCACCTCCTGCGGCGGGCTGCACACCTCGGTGCACCCGCCGCTGCAGCCGACCCGGCTCTGCCTCCGGCTGTGCGGCTCCTCTGTCGGCCGGTCGGTGGCCCCGCCTCCTCTCCCCGCCTCCTCTTCCGGCCTCCTGCTCATCGGTGGATCCAGAGGGTAAGTATGTATGTATGTATGTATGTATGTTTGTATGTATGTATGTATGAATGAATGAATTGATGGATGGATGGATGGGGGGTGCATGCGTGGACGTGTGCGTTCGTGGACGTGAGCGTACATGAGTGTGCGTGGACGTGAGGGAGCGTAGACGTGAGTGAGCGTAGACGTGTGCGTGCGTGGACATGTGCGTGCGTGGATGTGTGCATAGATGCATGTGTGCGTGGACGTGTGTGTGGATGTGCGTGCGTGTGTGGATGTCAGCGTGCGTGAATGTCAGCGTGCGTGGATGTGTGCATGCGTGGATGTCAGCGTGCATGCGTGAATGTCAGTGTGCGTGCATGGATGTCAGCGTGCGTGGATGTCAGCATGTGTGGATGTGCGTGGATGTCAGCGTGCCTGCGTGGATGTCAGCGTGCCTGCGTGGATGTCTGCGTGCGTGGATGTCATCGTGCGTGAAAGTCAGCGTGCGTGCGTGGATGTGTGCATACGTGGATGTCAGCGTGCGTGAATGTCAGCGTGCGTGCGTGGATGTGTGCATGCTTGTATGTCAGCGTGCGTGAATGTCAGCGTGCGTGCGTGGATGTGCGTGCGTGGATGTCAGCGTGTGTGCGTGGATGTGCGTGCGTGGATGTGGATGTGCGTGCGTGGATGATGGGTGCATAGGTGGATGGATGGGTGCAACAAGGGATCAAGTGTCCTCTTGTTGTAGTCTCTGAGATCATAGTCATGGTGCACTGTATGACAGATCATTGTCATACAGTGCACCATAACTCTGACCCCAGAGGCTGTAGGAAGAGGACATTTGATCCCTTGCTGCAGTCTCTGGATTGAGCAGAGACGTTCGAGCGTCGTGGGACCTTCGTTGTGGACTACGTCGGAGGCGATTGAGCGTCGTGGGACCTTCGTTGTGGACTACGTCGGAGGCGATCGAGCGTCGTGGGACCTTCGTTGTGGACTACGTCGGATCTTTATAATAAAGATGGAGTCCGAATTTTGTTTGTGTTTTTTTTTCAAATAAAAAGATTTTTCTCTGTGTGTATTTTCTGACTATTTACCAGAGATTCCTAATGGCGGGTCTAACATTGGCCCTATATTATGAATCTCGGGCTTAGTGCCAGCTGCCAATAAAAAGCTGGCATTAACCCCTTTATTACCCAGTTTGCCACCGCCACCAGGGCAACTGGAAGAGTCTGGGTACAGCGCCAGAAAATGGCGCTTCAATGAATGCGCCATTTTCTGGGGCGGCTGCGGGCTGCAATTCGCAGCATGGGGGGCCCAGAATACTTGGGCCTCTCCATGCTGTGGATTCCAGCCCCCAGCTGCCTAGTTGTACCTGGCTGGACCAAAAATATGGCGGAGCCACACGTCATTTTTTTTCTAGAATTAGTTCTAGAAGAAAAAAAAGGGCTTTCCTGTATTTTTGGTTGCCAGCCAGGTACAACAAGGCAGCTGGGGGTTGGTGGCAATCCGTAGCTGCCAAGTTGTACCTGGCTGGACCAAAAATATGGCGGAGCCCCATGCCATTTTTTTTTCTAGAATTAGGCCCAAGAAAAAAAATAAAAAAGGGCTTCGCTGTATTTAGATGCATAGTGAACACTTTGAACCCCCAGGTGCTTCACAAATTGATCCGTAAAAATGAAAAAAGAAAATTTGTGTGAAAAAAAAAAGGACTTTTTCCTTATTACGGATCAATTTGTGAAGCACCTGGGGGTTCAAAGTGCTCACTATGCATCTAGATGCATTCCTTGGGGGGTCTAGTTTCCAAAATGGGGTCACTTGTGGGGGAGCTCCAATGTTTAGGCACACATGGGCTCTCCATACGCGACATGGTGTCCGCTAACAATTCCAATAGTTAGCGGACACCATGTCGCGTATGGAGAGCCCCTGTGTGCCTAAACATTGGAGCTCCCCCACAGGTGACCCCATTTTGGAAACTAGACCCCCCAAGGAATGCATCTAGATGCATAGTGAGCACTTTGAACCCCCAGGTGCTTCACAAATTGATCCGTAAGAAGGAAAAAGTACTTTTTTTTTCCACACAAATTTTCTTTTTTCATTTTTACGGATCAATTTGTGAAGCACCGGGGGGTTCAAAGTGCTCACTATTCATCTAGATGCATTCCTTGGGGGGTCTAGTTTCCAAAATGAGGTCACTCGTGGGGGAGCTCCAATGTTTAGGCACACATGGGCTCTCCATATGCGACATGGTGTCAGCTAACAATTTCAATAGTTAGCGGACACCATGTCGCGTATGGAGAGCCCCTGTGTGCCTAAACATTGGAGCTCCCCCAGAAGTGACCCCATTTTGGAAACTAGACAGCCCAAGGAACATATCTAGATGCATAGTGAGCACTTTGAACCCTCAGGTGCTTCACAAATTGATCCATAAAAATGAAAAAAGAAAATTTGTGTGAAAAAAAAAAAGTACTTTTTCCTTCTTACGGATCAATTTGTGAAGCACCTGGGGGTTCAAAGTGCTCACTATGCATCTAGATGCATTCCTTGGGGGTTCTAGTTTCCAAAATGAGGTCACTTGTGGGGGAGCTCCAATGTTTAGGCACACATGGGCTCTCCATATGCGACATGGTGTCAGCTAACAATTTTAATAGTTAGCGGACACCATGTCGTGTATGGAGAGCCCCTGTGTGCCTAAACATTGGAGCTCCCCCACAAGTGACCCCATTTTGGAAACTAGACCTCCCAGGGAACTTCTCGATGAATTGTTAGCATTTTGAACCCCCAGGTGCTTCACAAATTCATCTGTAAAATTGAATAAGTACTTTTTCTTCCACAAAAAATTTCTTTTTTCATTGTTACAGATTATTTTGTGAAGCACCAGGGTGTTCAAAATGCTCACCACCCATCTAGATAAGTTCCCTGGGGGGTCTAGTTTCCAAAATAGGGTCACTTGTGGGGGAGCTCCAATGTTTTGGCACACAGGGGCTCTCCAAACGCGACATGGTGTCCGCTAACAATTGGAGCTAATTTTTCAGTCAAATTGTTAGCGGACACCATGTCGCGTTTGGAGAGCCCCTGTGTGCCTAAACATTGGAGCTCCCTCACAAGTGACCCCATTTTGGAAACTAGACCCCCCCAGGGAACCTATCTAGATGGGTGGTGAGCATTTTGAACCCCCAGGTGCTTCACAAATTCATCCGTAAAAATGAAAAAGTACTTTTTTTTCCATAAAAATTTTCTTTTTTCATTTTTACAGATTAATTTGTGAAGCACTGGGGCGTTCAAAATACTCACTACCCATCTAGATAAGTTCCCTGGAGGGTCTAGTTTCCAAAATGGGGACACTTGTGGGGGAGCTTCAATGTTTAGGCACACAGGGGCTCTCCAAATTCAACATGGTGTCTGCTAACAATTTGATTGAAAAATCAGCTCAAATTGTTAGCGGACACCATGTCGCGTTTGGAGAGCCCCTGTGTGCCTACACATTGGAGCTCCCCCACAAATGACCCTATTTTGGAAACTAGACCCCCCAGGGAACTTACCTAAATGGGTGATGAGCATTTTTAACCCCCAGGTGCTTCACAAATTCATCTGTAAAAATGTAAAAGTACTTTTTTTTCCATAAAAATTTTCTTTTTTCATTTTTACGGTTTAATTTGTGAAGCACTGGGGCGTTCAAAATGCTCACCACCCATCTAGATAAGTTCCCTGGGGGGTCTAGTTTAAAAAATGGGGTCACTTGTGGGGGAGCTCCAATGTTTAGGCACACAGGGGCTCTCCAAATGCAACATGGTGTCCGCTAACAATTTGACTGAAAAATCAGCTAAAATTTTTAGCGACACCATGTCGCATTTGGAGAGCCCCTGTGTGCCTACAGATTGGAGCTCCCCCACAAGTGACCCCATTTTGGAAACTAGACCCCCCAAGGAACTTATCTAGATGGGTGGTGAGCATTTTGAACCCCCAGGTGCTTCACAAATTCATCTGTAAAATGAAAAAGTACTTTTTTTTCCACAAAAATTTTCTTTTAGCCTAAATTTTTTCATTTTCACATGGGGAACAGGATAAAATGGATTCTAAAAATTGTTGGGCAATTTCTCCTGAGTACACCAATACCTCATATGTGGTCATAAACCACTGTTTGGGCACACAGCAGGGCTCAGAAGTGAAGGAGCACCATTTGACTTTTTGAATGGATAATTAGCTCCAAAATTCAAATTGCGCTCCTTCTCTTCTGAGCCCTGCCGTGCGCCCAAACAGTGATTTATGACCACATATGAGATATCGATGTACTCAGGAGAAATTGCCCAACAATTTTTAGGATCCATTTTATCCTGTTGCTCATGTGAAAATGAAAGAATTGAGGCTAAAAGAACATTTTTCTTGGAAAAATTAAAATGACCATTTTTTCCTTCCACTTTGCTTTAGTTCCCGTGAAGCACCTGAAGGGTTAATAATCTTCTTGAATGTAGTTTTGAGTAGCTTGAGGGGTGCAGTTTTTGGAATGGTGTCACTTTTAGGTGTTTTCTGTCATGTACATCCCTCAAAAAGACTTCAAATGTGATGTGGTCACTAAAAAAAATGGCTTTGTAAATTTTGCTGGAAAAATGAAAAATTGCTGATGAACCCTTATAACTTCCGAAAAAAAAATTTTTTTTTCTCCAAAATTGTGCTGATGTAAAGTAGACATGTGGGAAATGTTATTTATTAACTATTTTGTGTGACATACCTCTCTGGTTTAGCAGAATAAAAATTCATAATTTGAAAATTGCTAAATTTTCAAAGTTTTTGCCAAATTTTTGATTTTTTCACAAATAATCGCAAAAATTATCGACCTAAATTTAATACTAACATGAAGCCCAATATGTCACGAAAAAACAGTCTCAGAATCGCTCGGATCCAATGAAGCGTTCCAGAGATATTACCTCATAAAGGGACACTGGTCAGAATTGACAAAAATGGCCTGGTCATTAGGGTCAAAATAGGCCCGGGGGTGAAGGGGTTAAAGATAAGATTTTTCCAAAAAATCCAAAAATTGATTTTTTTTGAGAAAAGGTCTTTGATTTAAGTGAGAATTGATAAAAATGGAGGCTTAGCTGAGCCCAAAAAGAGAATGAGAAGGTAGGACAGAGACCCATCATATGTAAAATTACTTTGAAGCTGGTTGATGGGCAAACAGGTATTGCCTAATATGTGTACCAAGAACCTTAGTTTATGAAGATAAAATATTCAAAAAATACATAGATGATAGAGACATAGGTAGATGATAGATAGATATCATGTATTACTTGCATTATTGTTAAGTTTCCATAAATAAACTATATACATATTCTGGACTACACGATGCTTTAGAATCGGGTCACCACCTAGTCTATTATATAAAAGCCGAAGGCCACTTCCGGAGAACCCGAAGGGTTACTTCCGTGACGGCCTCCGACCATGCTGCTGACGTCACAGTGCGGGGTAGCCGCGCGGAACTTTCCGTGCAGCTACAGGCACCGGCGTTTCAACGTTCCGCTCGCCCCCCTCACTACTGTCTCATAAAACACACACACACACACACACAGCCTCTCACTACAGTCCTCCCAAACACACACACCATCCCAACCACATCACACATACACACTCACACACTCACACACCCACACAAACACACACACACACACACACACACACACACTCCAGTATACTTACCCCGCCGCCATCCCGCTACACGGCTCCCGGCGTGGCTCCGCCCACCTCGCGTCACTCCCGCTGTGGCTCCGCCACTCGCACTCCCTCGCGGCCGCCACACTCCCGCTGTGGCTCCGCCCACCTCGCGGCACTCCCGCTGTGGCTCCGCCCACCTCGCGTCACAGCCCGCCGTGGCTCACCGCCCTCTAGTGACCACAGAGCCCCCGTCCTGCGCTGACCACAGAGCCCCCGTCCTGCGCTGACCACAGAGCCCCCGTCCTGCGCTGACCACAGAGCCCCCGTCCTGCGCTGACCACAGAGCCCCGTCCTGCGCTGACCACAGAGCCCCGTCCTGCGCTGACCACAGAGCCCCCGTCCTGCGCTGACCACTGACCGCCGCACACTGCGTGACCACAGACCGCCGTCACTCGCTGACCACAGACCGCCGCACTCACTGCTGACCACTGAGCCGCCGCACTCACTGCTGACCACTGAGCCGCCGCACTCACTGCTGACCACTGAGCCGCCGCACTCACTGCTGACCACTGAGCCGCCGCACTCACTGCTGACCACTGAGCCGCCGCACTCACTGCTGACCACTGAGCCGCCGCACTCACTGCTGACCACTGAGCCGCCGCACTCACTGCTGACCACTGAGCCGCCGCACTCACTGCTGACCACTGAGCCGCCGCACTCACTGCTGACCACTGAGCCGCCGCACTCACTGCTGACCACTGCGCCGCCGCACTCACTGCTGACCACTGCGCCGCCGCACTCACTGCTGACCACTGCCCGCCGCACTCACTGCTGACCACTGCGCCGCCCCACTCACTGCTGACCACTGAGCCGCCGACTCACTCCTACCACTGACCCGCCCCACTCACTGCTACCCACTGAGCCCCCCTCACTGCTAACACTCACCCACCGCACTCACTGCCTAACCACAGAGCCCCCGTCCTGCGCTGACCACAGAGTCCCCGTCCTGCGCTGACCACAGAGTCCCCGTCCTGCGCTGACCACAGAGTCCCCGTCCTGCGCTGACCACAGAGTCCCCGTCCTGCGCTGACCACAGAGCCCACCCGTCCTGCGCTGACCACAGAGCCCCCGTCCTGCGCTGACCACAGAGCCCCCGTCCTGCGCTGACCACAGAGCCCCCGTCCTGCGCTGACCACAGAGCCCCCGTCCTGCGCTGACCACAGAGCCCCCGTCCTGCGCTGACCACAGAGCCCCCGTCCTGCGCTGACCACAGAGCCCCCGTCCTGCGCTGACCACAGAGCCCCGTCCTGCGCTGACCACAGAGCCCCCGTCCTGCGCTGACCACAGAGCCCCCGTCCTCGCTGACCACAGAGCCCCCGTCCTGCGCTGACCACAGAGCCCCCGTCCTGCGCTGACCACAGAGCCCCCGTCCTGCGCTGACCACAGAGCCCCCGTCCTGCGCTGACCACAGAGCCCCCGTCCTGCGCTGACCACAGAGCCCCCGTCCTGCGCTGACCACAGAGCCCCCGTCCTGCGCTGACCACAGAGCCCCGTCCTGCGCTGACCACAGAGCCCCCGTCCTGCGCTGACCACAGAGCCCCCGTCCTGCGCTGACCACAGAGCCCCCGTCCTGCGCTGACCACAGAGCCCCCGTCCTGCGCTGACCACAGAGCCCCCGTCCTGCGCTGACCACAGAGCCCCCGTCCTCTGCTGACCACAGAGCCCCCGTCCTGCGCTGACCAGAGCCCCCGTCCTGCGCTGACCACAGAGCCCCCGTCCTGCGCTGACCACAGAGCCCCCGTCCTGCGCTGACCACAGAGCCCCCGTCCTGCGCTGACCACAGAGCCCCCGTCCTGCGCTGACCACAGAGCCCCCGTCCTGCGCTGACCACAGAGCCCCCGTCCTGCGCTGACCACAGAGCCCCCGTCCTGCGCTGACCACAGAGCCCCCTCCTGCGCTGACCACGAGCCCCCGTCCTGCGCTGACCACAGAGCCCCCGTCCTGCGCTGACCACAGAGCCGCCGCACTCACTGCTGACCACTGAGCCGCCGCACTCACTGCTGACCACTGAGCCGCCGCACTCACTGCTGACCACTGAGCCGCCGCACTCACTGCTGACCACTGAGCCGCCGCACTCACTGCTGACCACTGAGCCGCCGCACTCACTGCTGACCACTGAGCCGCCGCACTCACTGCTGACCACTGAGCCGCCGCACTCACTGCTGACCACTGAGCCGCCGCACTCACTGCTGACCACAGAGCCGCCGCCTGACGCTGACCACAGAGCCCCCGTCCTGCGCTGACCACAGAGCCGCCGCTCCTGCCTGACCACAGAGCCCCGTCCTGCTGCCCAGAGCCCCCGACCACAGAGCCCCGTCCTGCGCTGACCACAGAGCCGCCGTCCTCGCTGACCACAGAGCCCCGTCCTCTGCTGACCACAGAGCCCGCCGTCCTCTGCTGACCACAGAGCCCCCGTCCTCTGCTGACCACAGAGCCCCGTCCTCTGCTGACCACAGAGCCGCCGTCCTCTGCTGACCACAGAGCCGCCGTCCTCTGCTGACCACAGAGCCGCCGTCCTCTGCTGACCACAGAGCCGCCGTCCTCTGCTGACCACAGAGCCGCCGTCCTCTGCTGACCACAGAGCCCCGCTCTGCTGACCACAGAGCCGCCGTCCTCTGCTGACCACAGAGCCGCCGTCCTCTGCTGACCACAGAGCCGCCGTCCTCTGCTGACCACAGAGCCGCCGCCTCTGCTGACCACAGAGCCGCCGTCCTCTGCTGACCACAGAGCCGCCGACCTCATGCTGACCACAGAGCCGCCGCACTCACTGCTGACCACAGAGCCGCCGCACTCACTGCTGACCACAGAGCCCCGCACTCACTGCTGACCACAGAGCCGCCGCACTCACTGCTGACCACTGAGCGCGCCACTCGACCTGCGCTGACCACAGAGCCCCGTCCTCCTGCTGACCACGAGCCGCCGCACTCCTGCTGACCACTGAGCCCCGCTCCTCCTGCTGACCACAGTGCCCCGTCCTCTGCTGACCACAGAGCCCCGTCCTCGCTGACCACAAGAGCCCCCGTACTCTGCTGACCCACAGAGCCCCGTCCTGCGCTGACCACAAGATCCCACTCCTGCGCTGACCACAAGCCCCGTCTCTGTGACCACAGAGCCCCGTCTCTGCTGACCACAGAGCCGCCGTCTCTGCTGTACCACAGAGCCCGCCTCCTCTTACCACAGAGCCGCCGTCCTCTTGACCACAGAGCCCCGTCCTCTGCTGACCACAGAGCCCCGTCCTCTGCTGACCACAGAGCCGCCGTCCTCTGCTACCACAGAGCCGCCGTCCTCTGCTGACCACAGAGCCGCCGTCACTGCTGACCACAGAGCCGCGTCCTGCTGAACACAGAGCCGCCGCACTCACTGCTGACCACAGAGCAGCCGCACTCACTGCTGACCACAGAGCCGCCGCACTCACTGCTGACCACTAGACCGCCGCACTCACCTGCTGACCACTGAGCCGCCGCACTCACTGCTGACCACTGAGCCGCCGCACTCACTGCTGACCACAGAGCCGCCGCACTCACTGCTGACCACAGAGCCCCCCCGTCACTCACTGCTGACCACAGAGCCGCCGCACTCACTGCTGACCACAGAGCCGCCGTCACTCGCTGACCACAGAGCCCCCTCCTCTGCTGACCACAGAGCCGCCGTCCTCGCTGACCACAGAGCCCCGTCTCTCTGCTGACCACATGACCCCCGTCCTCTGGCTGACCACAGAGCCCCGTCCTCTGCTGACCAACAGAGCCGCCGTCCTGCGCTGACCACAGAGCCCCGTCCTCTGCTGACCACAGAGCCCCGTCCTCTGCTGACCACAGAGCCGCCGTCCTCTGGGACCACAGAGCCGCCGTCCTCTGCTGACCACAGAGCCGCCGTCCTCTGCTGACCACAGAGCCGCCGTATACTCTGCTACCCACTGAGCCGCCTGTATACACACAATTAATTTCACCGCACTACCCTAACTATTACTAAATAAACTATATATAGATTCTAGACTACCCGATTCTTTAGAATCGGGCTCACAGCTAGTAATATATATTCAGCCAAGCAGCCTTCATATTATACAGTATACACAGCCCAGCAGCATCAATATTAACATACTGCCCTACACAGCCTCAATATTATATATACAGCCCCAGTAACCTCTATATTATATATACACAGCCTCTATATTATATTCATGAATTGTGATATGTGTTAAAGGAGTCCACAAAAACCTGGAGCTGGCCATGTTTACATATACACAATGCAGAGTTGGCTGTCAATAAAAATGCTGGGTTGTGAATACAGCCGTACTCTTTGTATTGTGAGCAATAACTATAATAGCTCCCTACCCCGATGACTGGAAGTGATCATCTGCAAGGAAAATATAACTATACAATTCCTGTCAGTAGCCACTGCTCTGTGCAGGCAGCCAGGCATGGTTTAAACCTGCAGGTCCCCATATTTATGCTGGTAAATAGCATTTCTATAGCTGCTAACCTAAATGCTTAACCCCCTCACGAGATTTGACGTAGGTTTACGTTCTGGTCGAGAAGGGGTTAACGTACATTGAGGTAAACTTACATCATAGTGATCATGTGGATATAGGACTGCAGCTGCATGATCACCACCAGTTCAGCTTATGTGAAATCCAAACTCTGCCTGTCACAGCTAGGGAGGGTGCAAGCATTCCCTAAATACCACGATCCCATCCAATCAGTACACCCGTGACGTAATCAGTGTGCCCGATCGTTGCCATTGCAACTCAAGATCAAATGACGACCTCCAGGCCTGCAAGCTACGGTGGCCTATTAGGCCATACCAGCAGCATGTTCTAAAAGGTATCTGTCAGTGTAACACTGACAGGTATATGATGTACTGGAATCCATGAGTATTGCAATACATTATTCCAGTGATCAGAGTAATAGTTAATGTCCAATACGGGGAACTAAGTAAAATAAAGTGTAAAAATATTCAACTCCTTCACCACCCAGCAATTTTTCGTTTTTCATTTTCGTTTTTTTGCTCCCTGCTTCCAAGAGCCATAACTTTTTAATTTGTCCTTCAATATAGACCTATGATGGCTTGTTTTTTGCGGGACTAGTTGTACTTTCAGATGCAATCATTTATTTTACCATATAGTGTACAATCCAAGTGCAATGAAATTGCAAAAGAAGAAGTGCAATTAAACATTTGTTTTTTTAATTTTTTAGTTGCCATGTTCACTATATGGTAAAACTGACTTGACAGTGTGATGCCTCAGGTCAGTACCAGTTTGTAGATACCAAACATATATACTTTTACTGGTATCTAAGGCGTGAAAAAAAAATTCTGAAGTTTAAAATTGCACTTTTTGCACCATGTTCTGTGTCCTGTAGCGTTCTAATTTCTCGGGATCTGAGGCTGTGACGGCTTATTTTTAGCGGCTTGAGCTGACGTTTCTAATGATACCATTTTTAGGTGCATGCGCTGTTTTGATCGACCGTTATTGCATTTTATAGCAATGTTGCAGCAACTAAAAAAGCATAATATTGGCATTTGGACTTTTTTTTTCATTACGGCGCTCATTAATTAATTCCATATCTTGATAGATCGGGCATTTCTGAATGCAGCAATACCAAATATGTGTATTTTTTATTGTTTAATTTATTTTGAATGGGTGAAAAGAAGAGTGATTTGAACCTTTGTGTTTTTTTATTTTTCATAATTTATAAACTTTATTCATTCATTCTTCATTTTACACTGCCCCTAGGGCACCACACTGCTGAAGCATCCGATCGCTTGTGACAGGTCCCGATGAGCTGTAGCACATCAGGACCTGTCATAAATGCGCACTGTGAGTGGTTGGCAGCGTTTGCCAACCACTCACAGGAAGTGAACGCTGATAGCTTTCGGGGTCTCGGCAAGGCCCCGGGCTATCAGGTGAAAGCCGTTGATCTCGCGAAATTATTGTGGGATCTCCGATCATGGCAGGGAACGGAGCATTCCCCGCCGCAGTGCCTTTAGATCACGCTGATACTGTATGGCAGTGCGATCTAAGGGGTTCACAGCACCGATCGGATCCCGGATCCATTCGGTGCTGTAAGCTCGACATCTGCCAGGGAAATTATGTGAGCTCCATGCCGGAGGTCGTATCAAACCCCGGTAACTGGCCCATGATGTATATTTGCCTCATGGGTCATAAAGGGGTTAAAAAATTAAGAACAAAAAAAAATTATACTAATAAATATATTTATCTAAAAACAAAAAATAAGTATACATTTGGCATTTCCATGTCCAGAACAGTCGGATAAATAAAACTGCATGGTCTGCAGATGGAAGGTGATTTCCAGTAGCATACAGGTGGCTATCTAGAATCAGGACGTGAACTGGACACCTCTACGGATCATCACAATCTAGAGCGGCAGACTGTGCTAATGGAAGATGTGTTGAATGGGTGCAGAACGAAGACCAGACAACGGGATGAAGTGTGCCATAAACTGCCATAAATAGTGGCCAGAAACTGTCCACTATTACCAAGATGACAGCAAACTGAGGACACAGTCAATTTGATGATGTGCTCCAAGGAGAGGACAATACCGATAAGGGAAGCAGACAGCAGGAAGCTTTATGTAGGAGCTTTGTTGCGGGCACAGGAAGGACAAGCAGAAACTAAGTCCACCACATCTTTGTGCAGGTAGTGGCCAATAGATGAGAAGGGTCGTCTTCTGACCAGTGTGACCAACTTAGAGAAATGGCCCCCAGCAGCACGCTTATTCTGTCTGTCTCGGCTACGAAAGTCTTACCAGGTGGCATCTGGGACAACTTAACAGTGAACTAATCACCGAAAGTCTGTTTGAATGTATCTGTTATAAATAATCATGCGAATATAGGATAGATTTATTCTGCTTGGTCAGCTTTTAATTTTTTTTTTTAATTCCAGTGTGGAACGTGATTACAGTGTTAGTTTTCACATAAATACCCACCCCCAAAATAATATAGTAAACAAACACAAAACACAAACAGGAGTCCACTAGTTTAGTTACTATGGAGGAGTATAAGGGGTATTCCAAGGTGTCCCAGGTTTCTTATTGATAGAGTGCTATCAAAGACAACCCTGGACACAATCCGTCTCCAGGCGAAATATCCAAATATAGACTCCTTTACATTTCACCTTTGTCATAGTTCCTAAGTTCTAATGGACTTGATGATTCAACATATACAATCCAGCAATGTGGCAAAGAACCCGCCCGAAGCGTTTCACCTTCCCTATTTCATGAAAGGCTCTTCAGGGGCTTTCTGGTTTGAATTTCATCATCGGATTAGATGCTGGGTGCATCCATATATGGTACCCAAAATGTGTGGTTCTGGATTGGCTGGTTCGTCTAGTGACTTCTATGGGGAATAGATCTTGCAGGAACTGCTTATTATCTGTAAAGAGTATATATATGTCCTTGGTGTGATGTACGCTATTTAAGTTAAGTAGTTAGAACACCTTATATCCCACTCTTTGGTGATAGTTTATGATTATTACACCCTTATTGGTGGTAAGAAGATAAGTGACATTAGCCCTACCCGATGATTAGAATGGTAGGATTAATAGTCTTCAGGTCAAACTTTATCAGATGGTGGGTCCAGAGCCTTAACCAAAAACAGTGCAGAGAATATACATTAAGTCATGATTGTTGACAGTTCATTCTTAGACTGCTTTTTTATACAAAAAATGGATGTCTGTATACTCTCACGTTATGCGTATCACAGCTTAGGCCCCTCTCCTGATCCGAGTACCCCGTTACTCTTTTCCTCTATAGATGCAATCACTAGATCATTAGGGGAATGAAAGATCACAGTCTTATTTGTACCACCGATCACTATGTCCTCAATTGTTGGGATGAGCTACTGACTAACCTTATAGTCCAAATGGCAGTCACTCCTTGTTCTCTATCACTTTACTTTGATTGTGGTTGCTTATGTCTACTTCTATGTATAACAAAAAGGATGCACATCAGCAACTACAATCAAGGTAAAGTGATGTGCATTCTTTTTGTTATACATAGAGGTTGACATCAGCAACCACAATCAAAGTAAAGTGATAGAGAAGGGAGCGCACATAAGATTTTATCTGCGGTATAGTGAAAAGAATACTTGTGGTTAGACTCACCTTCTATAGTTGTGTGAGTCACAGCTTTAAACAACATATAACATATATGGCTGCTGCAGATCCCAGTATGGAACACACTCTGGTCTGGATAGAAGGAAATGGATTCACTCCACTCCACCAAATAAAAACTGGTCCAGATGCTTATCTTTATACTTTATTGGAGCCAACACATTTCGTAGCCTCCCGCTACTTCCTCAAGGCCATTTACATTACACACACTTGACAAGACAGCTTTATAAAGGGTACAATATGACATCACAGATCAAAATGTCACAGGTGACATGAGCTCTGGGTCTACTCACGTGACTAACCTCATTATAAGTCCCTCAGAATCTCTTTTATGATTTTATAGATTCACAAGTATTTCATAATTACTCGCTCCCTATATGATTAAAATCTATCAAAAATGTATTCTATGTTTATTTAAAACAAATTATTTTATTAGTATACAAAAAATAACATAAAATTGATTTCCACACTCTGGTCTTGAGCATAGGCTCTTAGCCTAATTTTGACCACTCTTTCTTTGTTCTTTCTCTCTACCCCTACACTACAGTATGGTTCACTTATATATTACCTTTTTATTTCTTACTCCTTGGGCAGCTTCTCATCTAATATTATTGTCACATAACACAATTATGAAAGTGTTAAATTACTGTTAAAATATCCATTCGTGATTTTGAGACAAATTGAAACAATATTACAACCACAAGATTAAGTAAAAATAGAGGATTAGATAGTGACACATTTTAAAACCTCAGCGGGTCCACTAGAGCCAAAGAGGATGTTCAACAACTGTGCTCCCTGCTCCCCTCAGTCAAGACTGCATTCGAGAGAGACCCGTGTGACAGGGGGGACCCTGCGTGATGTCAGCAGGCATCCCCGAGTTCACAGAGTTCAGACCATGAAAATCCTTTCAAGCGACTGTGCACCAAACAGGGCTACCATCATGAAAGAGTCTGAATTATCTCCACACACTGCATCCCGGTCTGTGCTGGATGTGTGTTTTTCTTTATGCTCAAGAGACATGTTTGACACAACAGGGGAGGGAGAATTCCTGCAGGACTTCAGCAAGTATCCCCAAATCCACCTGGAGTTAAGACCGTGGGAATTCACATTTCTGCAGTTGTGCTGGAACAATACAGGAGATATGGTCGGATAAGAGGAGTTTTCCTCTCCCCACACAGCTCCTGTTTGTGTCAGGTTTACATCTGCTCATGGGGTTTTTAATGGGCCTGTCACACGCGTCAATGTCGTCAACGATCTGATCGCTGATGACATTGACGGATGATCGCTGGTGAGCTCTCACACAGGCAGACTCACCAGCGATCATTTTACCAGCGACATCGCGGAAATGATTTCTATATCGTTTCCATGATGTCTGCAGGCTGGTATCCAGGGTATGGCCTATCATACTCCCTAATAGAAGTCCATTGCACTGTAGACAGTGAATGGGCTATCCCTCTGGACATTACTCTTCTACAAACTCCACCAAACCAAAAAGGTCTACACAGATTGTATAATGACCATCCACGTAAGCTTAGTCCTATGCCCCATTTCCTCAAGATGCCTGGACCATCAGTGCAATAAGCCCATGTACCTTGTGCAACCCCTATCCCGTTGTAGATTGTAAGCTCTTTTGAGCAGGGTCACCTTCATTTCTTGCTTTTATTTATTGTATTTTTTTTACATTGATTCTTTGCCTATTGCTTTGTATCTGATTATTGTACTTTACTTGTTCTCTACTCTAATTACTTACTGTATATTTTCTGTACTCTAACCCCTACATTGTAAAGCGCTGCGGAATATGTTGGCGCTATATAAATAAAGCTTTATTATTAAACTGCGGGTAACTAGGCAGCGCGCGCTGCCTAGATACCCGATGTATACCTTAGTTACCAGCCTTCTCCGCTCACCGGCTGGTATCTAAGGTACACAGTGGGTAACTAGGGTCCCTAGTTACCCGCTGTGTACCTTAGATACCAGCCGGTGAGCGAAGAAGGCTGGTAACTAAGGTATACATTGGGTATCTAGGCAGCACGCATTGCCTACTTACCTGCAGTTTACCCTGGATATCAGCTCCCAGCGCTTCCTGAGAGGCGCTGGGAGCTGGCTGATCGCATCTCCCGGTGTCACACGCAGCGATGCTGCGTGTCCACCGGGTGACCATCGTCAGGTTTTAGAAAAGGTTCTAAAACCTGATGACCATCAACCAGCGATTTATCAGGTCACAGTGGCTGTGACCTGACTCCATCTTGCTGTAGCCCCAGTCCACAGACACACTATACCAGCAGGTTTTAATTGCAACTCACAGACATAAAAATCTCAAACTAGCAACTACATACCGCATGAAGCACTAGTGCGTTAGGACCCGGTAGGTAGAGAGCACTTTGTCGCAGTTACCGGGCTCTTCCCCAATGGCCATTGTTGAAGCTAAGACTCTCTTTTTTTTCCTTATATTCTATAGCAGCATTTACTGTGTTTCATTGTCATATATACCACCTTAGCTGTACATAGCCTTAAACATAGCCATATGCTTGTTCATTTACACCATGATCAGTGTCGCGGCAATTAATCTCTTTATTCATGTATATTTTTTTGCCAGCACCTTTTCATGTCCAGGTGATGCCGTCATTTATTGATATATATGGTGGAGTTACAGGCACAAAGAAAACTTCTTGAATCGCATACTGCTAAACTGGAAGAACTGCTATATGGTCAGGAAGACCTGGAAAACCGAAACAGGATGAATAACATTCGTATTCGAGTCCTCCCTGAATCAGTATTCCCCCTTGATATGAACAAAGTGACCCAACAGCTCTTTAATCACATTCTGGGAGAAAATCAGGATAATGTCATAGAGTTAGGATGAGAATATCCGTGCACACCAAAAATTGATTAAGCACAACAAAAATGTTTGAGATTCAAAGTTCGTGTTTATTGCCACAGAGTTCAAACAAAAAAAACAGAGCCCACCCAACGTTTCGGCCTCACACAGGCCTTTATCAAGGGTTTCGGGTCTAAATGAAAAACAACAGAATATAATAATGAACAGACTTTTTTGCATAATACAAATTAGATAAATAGCATTATATCATGTTATTGTGCTCCTTGCTTAGTGACTATAACGTGTTTTTATGCAGTGACAATAACCTTATCGAATTGGTGATATCTATACAGATAAGTGCCCTATCATGAGTGAGTGGGTGAGTTCCTAAAGGTGAGCGATAAGAATTATTCCAAATTAAAAAGTAAGTAAAGAATAGAAACGTAAGAGGAGATAAGGTTGTCTAGTATCAAGCAAAAAAACATTAAAAATGAAAATCACCGTATTTTGTAGAACTGTGGACTACTCAATTGGGATCTTGATACTTGAATTTAGAGATCAATCAGGGGATTGCTAGTCTCAATACAATGGGAAAGATAAAAAGAATAATCTCAGCCAATAAAAATCTAACAATATCACTATTAGTATATATTATCAAAAGAACAATGTGAGTATCCTCTATGACTATAGTAATGACCAAAAATAAATCATCATCCCATGTAAAGCGGACTAGATGTAAAATTTACATGTATTTTAGCTACTTAAGGACAACAAACATCATAAAGAACAAATAAATCATAAAATTAATTGTGATCTCAATGAGGTGTCCATGGATTACAGTATATCAAATGGGTCTAGGAAATCCCTAAGTATCAATCCTACTGTATATGCCAAAGACAATTACCTTCATCCCCTATGACGTAAATATAGGATGATTAGAAAAAGATCATAAATCCTGTGATCTAGAAAGAGAGTGTGATCAATAAAACAGCAAATATACGTCTCTCATGGGGCAAGTGAAAGAAATAGTAGTCACCTACCAAGGTATAGCAGGCAGGTGCTCTGGAATAAAAACCTACAAAGTAAAGGAGCGAATTAAACAAAAAATTGTATGGACACTTCAAGAGAGAAGTGTATTCAGTGCAAAGTATACCTTCTGGCATGTGCTGTCCGTGAGCGGTGGTGAGTGCGGCCGCTGTGTATCAAGCGCCGCTGTTTATGAGCCAGGGGCGGGACCGACCTAGCATCACTTCCGGCGTGTGGAACGCACGGAAGATCCGCCTGCCGGAACGCAATGTGCAGAAAGTGCCCGCACATGCGCATAGTGTATCGCTACGTCAGGAAAACAATATGCATTCCAAAACAAGTGTTTGTGGTTCTAATAGTGATTCTTTACATCCAAAGGGTGATGGTGCAACTATAGGTGCCATCCTATTCAATAGTGTGTCGGCAAAAAACAGAAATAGGGCAGTTTAGGGTTCAATAGGA
The DNA here is from genome assembly GCA_033576535.1 of Allobates femoralis. Taxonomy (NCBI): domain Eukaryota; kingdom Metazoa; phylum Chordata; class Amphibia; order Anura; family Aromobatidae; genus Allobates; species Allobates femoralis. The sequence goes on from JARQOC010000065.1 coordinate 79,929, forward strand.
ACAATATAAATACAGTAACAAGCTCATTGTTAAACATAGTATTATACATATGAAAGTCATAGAAAAGAGGGGTACATTAAATAAGCTTGAGTACTAGGACCAAAATGCTCATTTAACAAGCACAAATGATACAAAAGTCATGAACATTTTCACAGGAATTATTACAATATACATAGTCGTCCGTCTATATGTCAACTCAGTTAATTAGTGACAGGATCAAGTCTATAATCAGAACAAGAAATTTATAAAAGGATTTTTGTAAAAAAATCCAATAAACTAAGAAGTTTCAGAAAATGTTACAACTAAAAGTACAACATTAATCAGATAAATGTATCAATTTCCCAGTTCAATCCAAGGAGTTTGAGTGTTTGCAATGTATGTATCCAGTAGGCTTCTCTTTCTTTCAGCCTCTGGATACGGTTACCGCTCCATCTTGGTGGTGGTATAGTCTCAATGACTTGAAATCTCAACTGAGACACTCCGTGGTTGTGTTCCACAAAGTGATGAGGAACTGGTAACAAGATATTTCTGCATCTCATTGTTGATTTGTGCTTACTAATGCGGTCACGTACATGCTGGGTGGTTTCCCCAACGTACATGTGACCGCACGGGCACTTAATAAGGTATATCACAAAAGAGGACTTGCACGTAAAAAAACCTTGGATTGGGTACCATATACGTGTACGAGGATGATTGAAATACTCGCCCTTAATGACGTTGTTACATTGATTACAACTCAAGCATGGAAACGTACCCTTGCGTGGAGTGTGTAACATCATCTGATGTAACGTTTTTTTACCTGAACCTATATCTGCCCTAACGAGGTTACTCTGGATGTTGTGAGCTCGCTTATGACAGAATAATGGCTTTTGACCAATTTCAGGGATATCCGGATAGCTAGTGTGTAATAGTGGCCAATGTTTTAAAATAGTGGCTCTCATAAGAGTGTTAAAAGGATGGTAGGTTGCCACAAAGGGAATTCTAGGACCTAGCAAATGGTCTCTCGGTGTTAACTGTCTACCTTGCACTATATCCATCGGGTAACCCGATCTCTGAATTTGGTTACCATTTCCTCGTGTCTCTGCGATTTTTTAGTTGGCTCTGACACAATCCTGTCAACCCTAGCATGTTGTGAAATCAGTACGGCTTTTTTCACATATTTAGGATGGCAGCTATCATAATGTAGAAGACTGTTTTTATCAGTCGGTTTTGAAAACAGGTCAGTATATAGAGTGCCCTGTTGGTCCATGATTACCAAAGTATCCAAAAAGCTAATTTGCTTGTCATCAATATGGACAGTGAAAGTGAGATTTGGCACTCGAGAGTTGATGTCATTATAGAAATTGTCAAGTTGCTGGTGGTCACCCTTCCAAATGATAAAAATGTCGTCAATATAGCGACGCCATGTAACAATAGGTGTCGCCATATCTGGACTAGTGTAAATGTGATCATGTTCAAATTTCCCCATAAAGATATTTGCATATGGCGGGGCCACATTTGACCCCATAGCGGTACCTTGTCTTTGCATATAAAAGGTATCCTCAAAGAGGAAAACATTTTTTTTCAAGGACCAAGTGTAATAACCTAATACAGAACTCTTTCTGGACTGAAGACAAATCAGCATATTGGTCTAAGAACCATTGTACCGCAGTTATTCCCATGCCATGATCTATACTTGTATATAAGCTATTGACATCCATGGTCACTAGCATGCAACCCTTAGGGACCTGACCCAAACTCTTTATCGTGTCCAAAAAGGCATTTGTATCTTTGATATATGATCTCAGATTTGGTACCAAGGGACTTAATATCCTCTCTAACACGATGGACAGAGGGGATAATAAAGAGTCCGTGGACACCACAATGGGACGTCCTGGTGGACACATCAAATTCTTATGTACCTTAGGTAGTATATACATGATCGGTGTCACTGGATTCTTGTTGTGGAGATAATCGGCCAATTTTTGGTCGATAACCCCAGCTCTGGAAAAAAGAACAATTATCTCCTGAATTTCCTTAGTAATCTCGTGTGAGGGGTCTCTTGGTACAGGTTCATATGTGTTTCTGTCCGACAACTGTCTGCGTACTTCTGCCAGGTAATATGATCTATCCATGACCACTGTCGCCCCACCTTTGTCAGCCGGTTTGATAACTATCAGGGGATTCTCCTTCAATGTTCTAAGAGCTCTAGATTCTTCTAGTGAAAGATTGTGCTTAAGGTGTAAATAGCCCTCATTAATTTGTTTGTGAATGCCCTCAAGATCTCTTGCAACCAGTGAGACATAAGTCTCTATCGGGTATATTTTTTCGGCGGATTAAAAGAACTGGGTATTCGTAAACCCAGATCTGTCAGACTAAAGGTATTCATCCCTGGAGTTGCTATATTTAGGGCAGGTACTTGTGAAAAATGGGCTTTGAGTCTAAGAGACCTATAGAACCTTTTCAACTTCTGATCCAATTGGAAGGAGTTTAGTGCTGGTGTTGGGCTAAAGGAAAGTCCCTTCTGTAAAACTCCAAGTTCTGAGGGAGAGAGGTTGTACGAGGAGATATTGTATACCAATTGTGACCTACCTGAGACCTGGTTACCATTCGTGTGAGCCCTGACCCGCCTCTTGCTCCTCCTTGTCTTTTTCGTTGAGAACGTCTTCCTAAAAAAGGATGTGGATATTGGGGAGGAAATTGTGGGTAGGGTGGATATGGATGTCCATATTCGCTCTGTGAGCCTGAAGAGAAATAATATCCAGGTCGGTAGGGTAGAGGTTCGGTCGACCTCCATTTATATACAAGGTTTTTCTCGTAATCTTCTTTATCCCTATTGAACTTGGATTTTTTACGAGCCTGTAAGGTTTTTGTGAATTAGTTATTCGTTGAAATTGCTTTCTTTTTGGCTTTCTCAGAGTCAGAACTTGACAGGGTGTCACGTAATTGGTCTTATAGGGCCTGGGCACTCTGGCTAAGTGTTTCAAGTTCGGCATGAAGGTATTCAATTTGTAACAGAATAAGGTCCATCGAACACTTATTTAAAATACTCTTGTATTTCTGACAACATGACTCATTGTCAGCAAATAATCATTGGTCGAAGTGGTACCCGTAAGCCTCTGGGTATACGTTGTGCCCTGTGATACTCCGCCAACGTTACATAGTGTAAGTCTAGTGCTGTCTGCTTTTTCAGCTCTCTTTCATAGCTGATTACACGTGACTCTTCAGGTGGAGTGGTGAGGAACTCAGTGGGTCCTCTCACTCTTGATAAAATAGTTGTTGTGTTAGTGTAATCATAAGAAAAAGTCTGAAAAGACATGAGTATATGTGACGTAAACGGAGCTCTGTCAAAAAATAAATCACAGTAGAATGGATAGAGACAGGCTCTCAGTCACTAGTTTGGGTGCTCCAGTAAGAGAATATCTAGGATGAGAATATCCGTGCACACCAAAAATTGATGAAAGCACAACAAAAATGTTTGAGATTCAAAGTTCGTGTTTATTGCCACAGAGTTCAAACAAAAAAAACAGAGCCCACGCAACGTTTCAGCCTCACACAGGCCTTTTTTATAAGGGTCTCGGGTCTAAATGAAAAGCAACAGAATATAATAATGAACAGACTTTTTTGCATAATACAAATTAGATAAATAGCATTATATCATGTCATTGTGCTCCTTCTGGTGATTTGGTGAGATGTACACTTCAACAAAGTAGAGGTCTGAGGCTCCTGCTCGCCCTATTAAAAGATCATAACATAGTTTATAGATGAAGAAAAAAAAAAAGAAAAAAAGAAAAACGGAACAGCACAAATAATACTTTACAGTTTTTGGTGCAAACAGTCCAGCTATATGATGAATCCAGAAAAAAAGAAGTCAGCCAGCACTCAAATTATAGTAGAAAAAAGGCTTTAATGAGCCTGTAAAAGTGGCACAATGTTTCGGTGCGGGGAATGCACCTTTCTCAAGTACATTGTATGTGCATACACAGCTGGTATTTAACCCCCATAAATAATTAACAGTGATCGTATTCAATATAACAATAAAAGCAATACAAAACATAGTAAATAGTGTCAGTGTACATTACCCGTATATACTCGCGTATAAGCCGAGTTTTTCAGCACAAAAAATGTGCTGAAAAGTCCCCCCCTCGGCTTATACGCGAGTCACTAACTAAGGCTGAAGGCACATCATCCCAGTGCCTCGCACACTCTTAATTTCCCCCCCTCCCCCTCCTCAGGCCTCCCCTTCTCCAGATGGCCCACACCTGTCACTGCCCCCCAACTCCGATGCCGGGTCCGTTTGCGGCTTCACCCGCCGCGCTGCTGGCAGCGGGGGAAGATGCCCTCCCCCTCCTCAGGCCTCCCCCTTCTCCTGGATGGCCCCACCTGTCCCTGCCATTCACCCCTCACCCCCCGATTCCCGTGTCCGAGCTCACCGCTCCTCGATCCTGCCGGTGTAGCCGCCGCTCTTCCTCCTCTCCTCACTGGAACGCCCCTCCTCCAGTGCTGCTCTGCCCAGAGGTAAGTACCGAATGAATGATTGAATGAGTGAGTGGGTTCATGGATGGATGGGTTCATGGATGGATGGATGTGTGCACGCGTGGTTGTGAGCGTGCGTGGGTGCGTGGATGTGTGGGTGTGTGGGTTAGTGGATGCGTGGATGTGTGGGTGCATGGATGTGTGGGTGCGTGGGTTAGTGGATGTGTGGGTGCGTGGATGTGTGGGTTAGTGGATGCGTGGGTTAGTGGATGCGTGGGTTAGTGGATGCGTGGGTTAGTGGATGCGTGGGTTAGTGGATGCGTGGGTTAGTGGATGTGTGGGTGCATGGATGTGTGGATGTATGGGTGCGTGGGTTAGTGGATGCGTGGATGTGTGGGTGTGTGGGTTAGTGGATGCATGGGTTAGTGGATGTGTGGGTGTGTGGGTTAGTGGATGCGTGGATGTGTGGGTGCGTGGATGTGTGGGTGCGTGGATGTGTGGGTGCGTGAATGTGTGGGTGCGTGAATGTGTGGGTGCGTGAATGTGTGGGTGCGTGAATGTGTGGGTGCGTGAATGTGTGGGTGCGTGAATGTGTGGGTGCGTGAATGTGTGGGTGCGTGAATGTGTGGGTGCGTGAATGTGTGGGTGCGTGAATGTGTGGGTGCGTGAATGTGTGGGTGCGTGAATGTGTGGGTGCGTGAATGTGTGGGTGCGTGAATGTGTGGGTGCGTGAATGTGTGGGTGCGTGAATGTGTGGGTGCGTGAATGTGTGGGTGCGTGGATGTGTGGGTGCGTGGATGTGTGGGTGCGTGGATGTGTGGGTGCGTGGATGTGTGGGTGCGTGGATGTGTGGGTGCGTGGATGTGTGGGTGCGTGGATGTGTGGGTGCGTGGATGTGTGGGTGCGTGGATGTGTGGGTGCGTGGATGTGTGGGTGCGTGGATGTGTGGGTGCGTGGATGTGTGGGTGCGTGGATGTGTGGGTGCGTGGATGTGTGGGTGCGTGGATGTGTGGGTTAGTGAATGCCGTGGGTTAGTGGATGCTTGGGTTAGTGGATGCCTGGATGTGTGGGTGCATGGGTTAGTGGATGCGTGGATGTGTGGGTGCGTGGATGTGTGGGTGCGTGGGTTAGTGGATGTGTGGGTGCGTGGATGTGTGGATGTGTGGGTTAGTGAATGCCGTGGGTTAGTGGATGCTTGGGTTAGTGGATGCGTGGATGTGTGGGTGCGTGGATGTGTGGGTTAGTGGATGCGTGGGTTAGTGGATGTGTGGATGTGTGGGTGCGTGGATGTGTGGGTTAGTCGATGCGTGGGTTAGTGGATGCGTGGGTTAGTGGATGTGTGGGTGCGTGGATGTGTGGATGCGTGGGTTAGTGGATGCGTGGGTTAGTGGATGCGTGGATGTGTGGGTTAGTGGATGCGGGGTTTAGTGGATGCGTGGATGTGTGGGTTAGTGGACGCGTGGGTTAGTGGATGCGTGGAGGTGTGGGTGCATGGGTGCGTGGATGTGTGGGTGCGTGGATGTGTGGGTGCGTGGATGTGTGGGTGCGTGGATGTGTGGGTGCGTGGATGTGTGGGTGCGTGGGTTAGTGGATGCGTGGGTTAGTGCATGCGTGGGTGCGTGGATGTGTGGGTGCGTGGATGTATGGGTGCGTGAATGTGTGGGTGCGTGGATGTGTGGGTGCGTGGATGTGTGGGTGCATGGGTTAGTGGATGCGTGGGTGCGTGGGTGCGTGGATGTGTGGGTGCGTGGATGTGTGGGTGCGTGGGTTAGTGGATGCGTGGGTTAGTGGATGCGTGGGTGTGTGGGTGCATGGATGTGTGGATGTGTGGGTTAGTGGATGCGTGGGTTAGTGGATGCGTGGGTTAGTGGATGCGTGGGTGTGTGGGTGCGTGGATGTGTGGGTGCGTGGATGTGTGGGTGCGTGGGTTAGTGGATGCATGGGTGCGTGGATGTGTGGGTGCGTGGATGTGTGGGTGTATGGGTTAGTGGATGCGTGGATGTGTGGGTGCATGGATGTGTGGGTGCGTGGATATGTGGGTGCGTGGGTTAGTGGATGCATTGGGTGCGTGGATGTGTGGGTGCGTGGATGTGTGGGTGTATGGGTTAGTGGATGCGTGGATGTGTGGGTGCATGGATGTGTGGATGTGTGGGTGCGTGGATGTGTGGGTGCGTGGGTTAGTGGATGCGTGGGTTAGTGGATGCGTGGATGTGTGGGTGCATGGGTTAGTGGATGCGTGGATGTGTGGGTGCATGGATGTGTGGATGTGTGGGTGCGTGGATGTGTGGGTGCGTGGGTTAGTGGATGCGTGGGTTAGTGGATGCGTGGATGTGTGGGTGCGTGGATGTGTGGGTTAGTGGATGCGTGGGTTAGTGGATGTGTGGGGTGCGTGGGTTAGTGGGTGCGTGGATGCGTGGATGCGTGGGTGCGTGGATGCGTGGGTGCGTGGATGTGTGGGTGCGTGGATGTGTGGGTGCGTGGATGTGTGGGTGCGTGGATGTGTGGGTGCGTGGATGCGTGGGTGTGTGGGTGCGTGGATATGTGGGTGCGTGGGTTAGTGGATGCGTGGGTGCGTGGATGTGTGGGTGCGTGGATGTGTGGGTGCATGGGTTAGTGGATGCGTGGATGTGTGGGTGCATGGATGTGTGGATGTGTGGGTGCGTGGGTTAGTGGATGTGTGGGTGCGTGGGTTAGTGGATGCGTGGATGTGTGGGTGCGTGGATGTGTGGGTGCGTGGGTTAGTGGATGTGTGGGTGCGTGGATGTGTGGGTGCGTGGATGTGTGGGTGCGTGGATGCGTGCATGGATGGATGTGTGCGTATGTGTGACTGCATGTGTGGATGTGTGTGCACGAATGGATGTGTACATGCGTGGATGATGGATGGATGCAACAAGGTATCAAGTGTCCTCTTCTAGTCTCAGGGATCATAGTCATGGTGCACTGTATGACAGATCATTGCCATACAGTGCACCATAACTCTGACCCCAGAGACTGTAGGAAGAGGACACTTGATCCCATGCTGCAATCTCTGGAGCAGAGGTGATCGAGCATCGTGGGACCTTCGTTGTGGACTACGTCGGAGGCGATCGAGCGTCGTGGGACCTTCGTTATGGACTACGTCGGATCTTTCTAATAAAGATGGAGTCTGAATTTTGTTTGTTTTTTTTCCAAATAAAAATATTTTTCTCTGTGTGTATTTATTGACTACTTACCAGAGATTCCTAATGGCGGGTCTAACATTGGCCCAATATTATGAATCTCGGGCTTAGTGCCAGCTGCCAATAAAAAGCTGGCATTAACCCCTTTATTACCCAGTTTGCCACCGGCACCAGGGCAACTGGAAGAGCATGGGTACAGCGCCAGAAAATGGCACTTCAATGAATGCGCCATTTTCTGGGGCGGCTGCGGGCTACAATTCGCAGCATGGGGGGCCCAGAACGCTTGGGCCTCTCCATGCTGCGGATTCAAGCCCCCAGCTGTCCAGTTGTACCTGGCTGGACCAAAAATATGGCGGAGCCCCACGTCATTTTATTTTTCTAGAATTTGTTCTAGAAATAAAAATAAAACGGGCTTCACTGTATTTTTGGTTGCCCGCCAGGTACAACGAGGCAGCTGGGGTTTGGTGGCAGTCCGTAGCTGCCAAGTTGTACCTGGCTGGACCAAAAATATGGCGAAGCCCCACATCATTTTTTTTAATTACTTCTACCAATAAAATGACATGGAGCTTTGCCATATTTTTGGTTGCCAGCCAGGTACAACTTGGCAGTTGGGGGGCTGCAATCCTCATCATGGAGAGATCCAAATGTTTTGGGCCTCCCACGCTGCAAATTGCAACCCACAGGCACCCCAGAAAATAACGCATTCATTGGAGGTGCCATTTTCTGGTGCTGTACCCCAACTCTTAAAGCTCCCCTTGCGCTGGTGGCAATGCTGGTGGCACACAGGGGCTCTCCATACGCGACATGGTGTCCGATAACAATTGTTAGCGGACACCATGTTGCGTATGGAGAGCCCCTGCGTGCCTAAACATTGGAGCTCCCCCACAAGTGACCCTATTATGCATCTGGATTTGTTCCTTGGGGAGTCTAGTTTCCAAAATGGGGTCACTTGTGGGGGAGCTCCAATGTTGAGGCACACAGGGGCTCTCTATACGCGATTCGAATTGTTAGCGGACACCATGTCTCGTATGGAGAGCCCCTGTGTGCCTCAGCATTGGAGCTCCCCCACAAGTGACCCCATTGATTGACAAATAAGTGGCAGCAAATCAGTGCAGTCTTGACACCAGGAGAAGGGTGCTAGTCTGTCGGATCGTAGTAGGAATGAAAAAATCTCAATAGCACCCCACTAGCACCCCACTAGCACTGCACTCGCAGTACTACACGCATCAAACTCACATCAATATCGCGCTTCAAAAACGCGCCGTTTGCACTTTTAAAGTTTTATTGTTGACACCATATTGGTTTTGTGAGCCTCTTTTCCTCTTGTTTACGGTTTCTGTTTGAAATAAAAGTTCAAAATTTTATTCGTATCTATTTTGATTTTTGAAATTTTTCAGTACCGGTAGCTGCTGCATTGTCCACCCTAGGCTTATACGTGAGTCAATAGGTTTTCCCAGTTTTTGGGGGCAAAAGTGGGGGGGTCGGCTTATACACGGGTCGGCTTATACACGAGTATATACGGTATATTATAAAGGGGAGCTTTTCCTAGCTCTAAAATGCTTCAGTGCAAAAGTGCTCTCTTTAAAAATTGTACAGTCATCCATAGAGTGGTTAATAAGTTGTGATTAGTTCATAGACACACCTGTGAATACATGTAAGAAGAGTAACAAGAGTTAATTACCTCCTGCAATGTGCAAACATGCTGTTCTCAGTATGCCTGTGCTTCCAGTGCCCATGCCCAGAACACAGCACTATGATTGGACAGACAACCAGGCAAACAGGTCTCCAACAGCGCCATCTTACTTGTGGGAAAACATTGCCAGTACTCTTCACATATACAGAGCGTGGCCATTACCGGTATATTAATATAAAATTCCCGTTTTTAAAGCGGTAATGCTGCAATTAGTTAATAGATTGCTCCAAACACAGATGGAACACTAAAATAAGCAGCAGAAAATATATTGTATAGTGTGGTACGTCCCTGGGTCGGGTTAAGCGGCTGGTATGTATGGTACAAGGCATCCCATTCTCTATATATCACAGACCTCAATGGCACAGTATATTTAAGCTCCATCTAATATATAAAGCTGAATGTGTGTATGTGTGTGTGTATGTATGTATATCCGGGATTGGCATCTACACCGTCGCAACTACAGTCACGAAATTTTGCACAGTCACACGTCTGGACCCCGGGAGCGTCATAGGCTATGTTGTGAGGCGAAATTTTAACCCCGCGCGTTCCAATTCACCAAACAATTTTGCCCCTATCTACATAATGGGGAAAAAGTGACAGTTACCAGTTGATAGTTGTGAATGAAAGGGGCTTAATGACAGCGCCAAAGACTAACAGCATATACCAGCATATAGTCACTAAGGTGGGGCCCCAACATGGGATATTCACCGTGCATGGGGACATGTATGCACACCACATGCACACAAAGAGTAACAGCAAGTGTATAGTCGCTAAGATGCAGCCCCAACATTGGATACCCACCACGCACCCGAACACACACACACCACAAAGAGACACACACAACACAGAGACACACACATACACACCCCATGGACACACACACACACACACACACACACACACACACACACACACCTATAGCTACACATGCACTCACCCCACAGGGACACACACACCACAAAGAGACACACACAACATAGAGACACACACACCACACAGACCCCCCCCACAGGGACACACACATACACACCCTATAGTGACACATGCACTCACCCCACAGGGACACACACACACACCACAAAGAGACACACACAACACAGAGACACCCACACCACACAGACCCCCCACAGTGACACACACACATAAACACCCTATAGGGACACATGCACTCACCCCACAGGGGCACACACACACACACACACACCCCAGGGACACACACACCACACAGACAAACACAGATGTGCAAAAATCGCCTCACACAACTCGCCTCATACGTGTGCTATCTTTAATTTCCAAAAATAAACATCTAATTAAAAACAGCCAATGTGTAACACATGTGCCATATAGGGAATTAAGGCAGATGTCAGCCACATGAGCTGTCTATTATGTGTATGTGTGAGGTAACATATGCTGCCCGGCCAGGGGGAGGGTTTACTGTTGACTGGAGATTTATCAGGCTGCCTATAGCAACCAATCACAGCTCAGCTTCTATTTTCCTACAGGTCATTAATATGACATATTCAAATTATATTTTGCTATAGCTAACATCAGTTATTTATTAACCCGGGCGTAGCCGGGTAGTACAGCTAGTAAAAAATATAAATACAGCACTGGAGTTATATATAAGTGCCTCAGCCTAATGTCTATGCAGACAAAAAAAGAACATAAGGGATAAAAATACACTTCCCAGCCACAAGCAATGCCAGCAACATAATTATTTTCATTTTTTACCGCTCAAGGGAGAAATTTCTTCAGGAGATGGGGGGGTTTTACTTCACAATCACCAGGTGTGGAATTCATCTCACCACCCTATGGATATTAAATAAATTCATTATAAGAAAAAAATATTTTAATATTTCAAATACACAATGCATCCTACACCAAACGGAACCGTTCTGCAAACACGTGGGTATCGGGAACTAGAACCCGAGACGATCACATTCCAAAGCTCACGGTGTATGTATTTTAAAATCAACATTTAGACCAGCAGGTCTCAATGTATTCAGTTTAAAAATCTACTCCATTTCTTTTTTCTTTAAGATCTGTACCCTATTGCCTCCTCGTCTCATTTTCAGGATGTGGTCTATAATACGGAACTTAAGGTCCCTCTCACCATGGCCAGCCTCGGTAAAATGCTTTGATACCGGTAAATTGGTGACTCAATCTTGTTTTTATATCCAATGTGGTTTCCCCCACATACAGGAGATTGCAGGGGCATTCCAGTAAATAAACCACATATTTGCTGTCACATGTTAGAAAGTGTTTAATCACAAAGCTTCCGTTTGTACTGGGGTGCACGTAGGAAGGCCCTTTAAACATAGCCGAACAACTAACACAATTAATGCATGGGTAGCAACCCTTCCTAGATTTTCCTGTTAGAAAGGTCTGTGTGCTTTTCTTGAAAGAACCACAATCTGATTTTACCAATTGATCCTTCAATGCTCTATTCCGTTTATATGCTTGCAAGGGAGGTTTTGAGAACTCTGCCACATCAGATAGACCCTGTGTAAGATTCCCCATTGCTTATGTATGATTTGGGAGATTTTATTACTTTCGTCCCCAAACGTTGTTATTAACGGGATCCTGTCCAGTGATTTTTTACTCTCGGTTTTAAAAGTATCTCTCTAGCAGCAGAGTTAACTTTTTGCCTACATCCCACTACTATTGTATTGGGGTACCCACGTTTCTTGAATTTTTTCATCATATTATTAAGTGCTACATCCAATGATTGGTCATCACTCACAATTCGTTTTACACGTAATAATTGGCTATAGGGGATTGATGTTAGCATTTTTTTGGGATGGTTACTGGAGTAATGCAAAATATTGTTACGGTCAGTGGGTTTAGAAAAAAGATTAGTTTCTAGACTCCTCCCTACTTTTGTTACCGTAACGTCCAAAAATTGTATGGCTTCAGTCGATTTCACCATAGTAAATTTAATGTCTGTGTCAATGGTGTTACTAAAGTCGAAAAATTCTTGCAATCCCACCTCAGTACCATTCTAGACAAAAAATACATCATCTATATACCTGACCCACCCCATACATACTGGAAGTGGTCAGATATATAGATGAAGTTACACTCTAGATACTCCATGACAAGATTTGCGTACGCGGGGGCCATATTATTCTAGAGCCAATAAAACCGACAAAGGCGAGGGGGCAGGAGACAACGCCGACAACAAAAAAGATTCAAAAAAGCCCAAGAGGAAGGCACAACCCCAGAGACAAGTCAATCTGAGAAATTGGGACCCAGTCTAGTAGTGAATTTATCTACAAAGGTATTGACACCCATACACATACAGTTACTTGAAAAAGGTCTGAATTTCAGTGTAAATTCCCATATGGATTGGTTCCAGCTTTCTGTTGACTTGAATCACTTTTTTAGAAGGATTAAATTGAAAAATTGGCTAAAGAGGGGGGAGTTAGTAACAAAGGAAGGTAATTCAGAATTCAGTCAAAAGAATTGGGGCTATATAATAAAAGTTTTTTTATGCCGCCATGTGATTCCTCTCATATTGAAGCCTTCATAGAGGGGGTCAGTGGGGACATCAAAAGATTACAAGAAGTCTCCTCTAACAGATTTATGCACCCAAATTTAAAGAAGGATGAGCTGTTATCTCTTAGAGAGTTGACCCAGGATGAGAACATAATAATTAAAAGTGCCGATAGAGAACTATTTAAATGAATTAAAAAGACAAGTATATGATACGACATTTTATAAAAAACTATCATTTGATCCAAAATTTGAGATCATTAGGATTATAAAAACCATCACGGAGGATGCTGTTTCCAAGGGTGTTATTGATAGGGATCTTTGCAAATTTTTAACAATTATCTTACCAGTAACACCAACAATATATGTTTTGCCCAAAATTCATAAGTCTATGACTGATCCACCGGGCCGACCGATTGTTTCGGGGTCGGACTCGGTATTCAGTAATATAGGTTTATTTCTGGATAAGATCCTTAACCCTTGGCTTCCCAATCAGCATCCTTCGTGAAGGATACCATGAACTTTTTAAATAAGATCAGAGACATTGAAGTTAATGAAAGTGATTGGTTGGTATCATTTGACGTTGTAGCTCTCTACACATCCATCACCATGAGCTTGGATTGATGTGCATTGAGCAGCGGTTGAACAGAACGGATTATTCATTCGAGTCAAAAAAATTTATTTTGAGATTGTTGGGATGAGTGCTCACTAGAAATTATTTCATCTTTGGAGACGACTTCTTTGAACAACGAAAGGGTACCGCTATGGGGGATAATATGCTCCCGCGTACGCAAATCTTGTCATGGAGTACCTAGAGTGTAACTTCATCTATATATCTGACCACTTCCAGTATGTACGGGGGTGGGTCAGGTATATAGATGATGTATTTTTTGTCTGGAATGGTACTGAGGTGGGATTGCAAGAATTTTTTGACTTTAGTAACACCATTGACACAGACATTAAATTTAATATGGTGAAATCGACTGAACCCATACAATTTTTGGACATTACGGTAACAAAAGTAGGGAGGAGTCTAGAAACTAATCTTTTTTCTAAACCCACTGACTGTAACAATATTTTGCATTACTCCAGTAACCATCCCAAAAAAATGCTAACATCAATCCCCTATAGCCAATTATTACGTGTAAAACGAATTGTGAATGATGACCAATCATTGGATGTAGCACTTAATAATATGATGGAAAAATTCAAGAAACGTGGGTACCCAATACAATAGTAGAGGGATGTAGGCAAAAAGTTAACTCTGTTGCTAGAGAGATACTTTTAAAACCGAGAGTAACAAAATCACTGGACCGTATCCCGTTAATAACAACGTTTGAGGACGAAAGTAATAAAATCTCCCAAATCATACATAAGCATTGGGGAATCTTACACAGGAGTCTACCTGATGTGGCAGAGTTCTCAAAACCTCCCTTGCTAGCATATAAACGGAATAGAACATTGAAGGATCAATTGGTAAAATCAGATTGTGGTTCTTTCAAAAAAAAGCACACAGACCTTTCTAACAAGAAAATCTAGGAAGGGTTGCTACCCATGCATTAATTGTGTTAGTTGTTTGGCTATGTTGAAAGGGCCTTCCTTCGTGCACCCCACTACAAACGAAAGCTTTGTGATTAACCCCACTACAAATGAAAGCTTTGTGATTAAACACTTTCTAACATGTGACAGCGAATATGTGGTTTATTTACTGCAATGCCCCTGCAATCTCCTGTATGTGGGGGAAACCACATTGGATATAAAAACAAGATTGAGTCAGCATAGGTACTCTATAAGAAACAAAATACCCAATTTACCGGTATCAAAGCATTTCACCGAGGCTGGCCATGGTGAGAAGGACCTTAAGTTCCGTATTATAGACCACGTCCCAAAAATGAGACGAGGAGGCAATAGGGTACAGATCTTAAAGGAAAAAGAAATGGAGTAGATTTTTAAACTGAATACATTGAGACCTGCTGGTCTAAATGTTGATTTTAAAATACATACACCGTGAGCTTTGGAATGTGATCGTCTCGGGTTCTAGTTCCCCATACCCATCTGTTTGCAGAACGGTTCCGTTTGGTGTGGGATGCATTGTGTATTTGAAATATTAAAACATTTTTTTGAATTTATTTAATATCCATAGGGTGGTGAGATGAATTCCACACCTGGTGATTGTGAAGTAAAACCCCCTATCTCCTGAAGAAATTTCTCCCTTGAGCGGTAAAAAATGAAAATAATTATGTTGCTGGTATTGTTTGTGGCTGGTAAGTGTATTTTTATCCCTTATGTTCTCTTTTTGTCTGCATAGACATTAGGCTGAGGCACTTATATATAACTCCAGTGCTGTATTTATATTTTTTATGGAGCTTAAATATACTGTGCCATTGAAGTCTGTGATATATAGAGAATGGGATGCCTTGTTCCATACATACCAGCCGCTTAACCCGACCCAGGGACGTACCACACTATACAATATATTTTCTGCTGCTTATTTTAATGTTCCATCTGTGTTTGGAGAGATCTATTAACTAATTGCAGCATTACCGCTTTAAAAACGTGAATTTTATATTAATATAATGGCCACGCTATGTATATGTGAAGAGTACTGGCAATGTTTTCCCACAAGCAAGATGGCGCTGTTGGAGACCTCTTTGCCTTGTTGCCTGTCCAATCATAGTGCTGTGTTCTGGGCATGGGCATTGGAAGCACAGGCATACTGAGAACAGCATGTTTGCACATTGCAGGCGGTGAGGATGGTAATTAACTCTTGATACTCTTCCTACATGTATTCACAGGTGTCTATGAACTAATCACAACTTATTAACCACTCTATGGATGACTGTATGATTTTTAAAGAGAGCACTTTTGCACTGAAGCACTTTGGAGCTAGGAAAAGCTCCCCTTTATATAACTAGTAAAACAGCCCGATGCTATCGCTTCGGGAGTGGGATGACATCAATATGGGGGCGGGCTGTTTGGCATTGGGGGCAGCAGCTGTCACTTCACCCTGTGGGGCATCAGCAGGGGCAGTGTGGGGAGTGAGGGCATGTGGGGGGGTAAGAGGGGTGAGCAGGGGCAGTGTGGTGTGAGTGGGGGGTTGAGTAGGGGCAGTATGGGTGATTGGGGGCAGTTGGGGGGGGGGAGAGGGGTAAGCAGGGTGTGTGGGTGAGTGGGGGGGGGTAAGGAGAAGCAGTGTGAATGAGTGGGGGTATGTGGGGGAGGTGAGAGGGGTAAGCAGGTACAGAGTGGGAGCATGAGCAGGGGCAGTGTGGGGAGTGATGGCATGTGGGGGGGTAAGAGGGGTGAGCAAAGGCAGTGCTGGTGAGTGGGGGGGTAAGCAGGGGCAGTGTGGGTGAGTGGGGGCAGTGTGGGTGAGTAGGGGGTAAGGTGGGGCATTGTGGGTTAGTTGGGTGGGCTATGCAGGGGCAGTGTGGGTGAGTGGGGGCAGTGTGGGTAAGTAGGGGGTAATAAGGGGCAGTGTGGGGAGTGAGTGAGGGCATGGGGGAGGAAGAGGAGTGAGCAGAGGCAGTGTGGGTGAGGGGGTTAGCAGGGGCAGTGTGGGTGAGTACGGGGGCTATGCAGGGGCAGTGTGGGTAAGCAGGGGCAGTGTGGGGAGTGAGTGAGGACATAAGGTGGGTAAAAGGAGTGAGCAGGGGCAATGTCTATGCAGGGGCAGTGTGGGTGAGTGGGGGCAGTGTGGGTGAGTAGGGGGTAAGCAGGGGCAGTGTGGGGAGTGAGGGCATAGGGGGGGTAAGAGGAGTGAGCAGGGGCAGTGTGGGTGAGTGGGGGGTAAGCAGGGGCAGTGTGGGTGAGTGGGGGGTGGCTATCTAGGGGCATTGTGGGTAAGTGGGGGCACTGTGGGTGAGTAGGGGGTAAGCAGGGGCAGTGTTGGGAGTGAGTGAGGACATACGGGGGGTAAGAGGAGTGAGCAGGGGCAGTGTGGGTGAGTGGGGGGTAAGCAGGGGCAGTGTGAGTGATTAGGGGGGTAAGCAGGGGCAGTGTGGGGAGTGAGTGAGGACATAGGGGGGAAAAGAGGAGTGAGCAGGGGCAGTGTGGGTGAGTGGGGGGGCTATGCAGGGGCAGTGTGGGTGAGTAGGGGGTAAGCAGGGGCAGTGTGGTGAGTGAGGGCATAGAGGGGTAAGAGGAGTGAGCAGGGGCAGTGTGGGTGAATGGGGGGGCTATGCAGGGGCAGTGTGGGTGAGTAGGGGTAAGCAGTCGCAGTGTGGGGAGTGAGTGAGGACATACGGGAGGTAAGAGGAGTGAGCAGGGGCAATGTGGGTGAGTGGGGGGGTAAGCAGGGGCAATGTGGGTGATTGGGGGGTTAAGCAGGGGCAGTGTGGGGAGTAAATGAGGACATGGGGGGTAAGAGGAGAGAGCGGGGCAGTGTGGGTGAGTGGGGGGTAAGCAGAGGCAGTGTGGGTGAGTAGGGGGTAAGCAGGGGCAGTGTGGGGAGTGAGGAGATACGGGGGTTAAGAGGAGTGAGCAGGGGCAGTGTGGGTGAGTGGGGGGTAAGCAGGGGCAGTGTGGGTGAGTGGGGGGTAAGCAGGGGCAGTGTGGGTGAGTGGGGTGGGCTATGCAGGGGCAGTGTGGGTGAGTGGGGGCAGTGTGGGTGAGTAGGGGGTAAGCAGGGGCAGTGTGGGTGAGTGGTGGGGGCTATGCAGGGGCAGTGTGGGTAAGTGGGGGCAGTGTGGGTGAGTAGGGGGTAAGCAGGGGCAGTGTGTGGAGTGAGTGAGGACATACGGGGGGTAAGAGGAGTGAGCAGGGGCAGTGTGGGTGAGTGGGGGTAAGCAGGGGCAGTGTGGGGAGTGAGTGAGGACATGGGGGGTAAGAGGAGTGAGCAGGGGCAGTGTGGGTGAGTGGGGGTTAAGCAGGGGCAGTGTGGGTGAGTGGGGGGGCTATGCAGGGGCAGTGTGGGTAAGTAGGGGGTAAGCAGGGGCAGTGTGGTGAGTGAGGGCATGGGGGGTAAGAGGAGTGAGCAGAGGCAGTGTGGGTGAGTGGGGGGTAAGCAGGGGCAGTGTGGGTGAGTGGGGGGGGGGCTATGCAGGAGCAGTGTGGGTAAGTAGGGCGTAAGCAGGGGCAGTGTCGGTGAGTAGGGGGTAAGCAGGGGCAGTGTGGGGAGTGAGTGAGGACATACGGGGGTAAGAGGAGTGAGCCGGGGCAGTGTGGGTGAGTGGGGGGTAAGCAGGGGCAGTGTGGGTGATTGGGGGGTAAGCAGGGGCAGTGTGGGAAGTAAGTGAGGACATGGGGGGGTACAAGGAGTGAGTAGGGGCAGTGTGGGTGAGTAGGGGGTAAGCAGGGGCAGTGTGAGTGATTGGGGGGGTAAGCAGGGGCAGTGTGGGGAGTGAGGAGATACGAGGGTTAAGAGCAGTGAGCAGGGGCAGTGTGGGTTAGTGGGGGGTAAGCAGGGGCAGTGTGGGTGAGTGAGGGGTAAGCAGGGGCAGTGTGCGTGATTGGGGGGTAAGCAGGTGACTCACCGTGGCCGGGGACTCCGGTTTAGACAGGCAGTAGCTTTTTCCTCCTTGTCACGGGTGGACCGCGCCTGCCGGTAGTGGGGCCCGGTTGAGTGCAGATCAAAAAGTTGAAGACGTCTTGCGGGAACAGATTAAGGGGTTAATTGTTTCGTGACGCCACCTATGAGTAGTTCGGTAACTTTACCGACGCTGCGAGGCCTCCAGGGGATGGAATGCAGCAAGATGGAACGCTCCCCACAGGCTAAGCGATGATCCCCGGAGCCAGGAGCTGCTTAAGATGTTGTGAGGCAGCTGCGGTTACCTTGTATGCAGACGGACGTAGTCATAAGGAAGCACGAACACTGTAAGTCTCTGTAACGGGTAATTTACTGTAACCAGCAAGCAGTACATGGCATACAGTTAACGGGTAGTGGACCAGGTGGACTGAGCAGTGATAGGTGTCCCTCAGAGATCCGCGGTGTTCCTCCATTCTAACTAAGTAGGTTGCCGTTGTCGCCCAGGAATACCAGGTCGGGTACAGGGAGGCTGCTTGAATGCCCTATCCGGGGTATACATTCCGGATGCTTTGGGGAGCCTTGGGTCCCTTGGTGGGTACACCGCTGGTTAGACGACTGGATTTGGCGATGGTGGGGTGCTCCTGTAAAGCGATTCCTCCACTCTACTGGTTCGCATAGCAGAGTTGAACTACTGCTAGCTTCGGTACCAGCAAACCGGCTGTATATGGGCGCGGGGTGGTTTTGGACCCGCATGTTGATGCCCAAGTTCGGTTGGTAATGCACCAGGAGTAATGGTGCTCAACCGTGGTAAAAGTGAGGAGATGGCCGGTAGAAGGTGGCCAGGTGTCACATCGCCATTGGACTCGGTGGCTGGTGTTCCTGCCTCGGCCGCTGGGAGGAGCCGGATTCCTTCGGCTGGTGGCGCCGGTGATGGGAGGGCCTTGTCATATGGAACTGCTCCCGCGACGTCTGCCTCTGTCGCTGAGCGCCGCTGTGTTTCCCCTCTGGGTGGTGTTGGTCGCAGAGGAAAGGGCCCTGCAGAGGTGTCCGTTAGGCGCAGCCTGCGTTCTTCTGTCAGAGGTGGCGTGGGTGGAGCCAGTCGTGCATCTCCATCTGGCCTGGATCTAGGGGCGGTCCGGATGAGGTCATCAGGTTGTGAGCTCCAGCCTATGGGAGGTAGCCGTGCCCTTCAAGTACATTGGAGCCTGGCTTGCAGGCCGCCAGATATAGTTTTGGTTCCCCAGTGATAGTGTGTGTGTTTAGTTTCGTGTCTGACCTTGCCTGGATTTCTGACTCTGCCTCTGCCTATTGATTTTGTACCTCAGCTGCCCTCTTGGTTTTTGCCCTTGACCTTTGCCTGGATTTTTGACTCTGCTACTGCCTGACGCTTTTGTACCTTCGCTGCCCTCTCGGTTTTGACTCGGACTTCTGACTTCGTTTTTCGGGTCTTGATTTTCCCCTGGCGACCTCCCCGGCTCTGTTGCTCATATAGGCAGCTACCCCCTGAGCTCCGCTGTAATTCCAGATCCCTGTATAGGGGTTAAGGGTCTCGGGGTTTCTCGGGGTGCTGCCTACCAGCAGCTCGGCCTCACGGTGGATGGTCGTCACACCAGGGGGCTGCACCGACTGTGCAACCCCCTCTCCTAGGTTGCAGAGCTGGGATTCTGCAGAGATCTTCTAAGTTGCTGTTACTTCTCCAGACCGAGACGAGAACTCTCTAAGCTGGACTAAACTTCCACTACACACTACCCTTGCACTCCGCCCACCAGGACCTTGATTGGCCCTCTATGCTAAGTGAGGCATGCAGAGTATGGATCTCTAAGTTAACCCAATGACTGCTGGGTCAGAGAATATTGCTGCTGCATTTATGGCTGCAATACCCTCCTGTGACGCACTCGGTGCGGGGCGCCACACTCCCCCTTGGTGAAATACGCTTGTCCACAAGCGTCGCACTACCCAACATTACAAAGGATTTTTTTATTTTATAACAGGTAATAAACATTTTTATTAATAACAGGTAAATATTTGCTGAGGTGTTGCAAACAACATAAACAGGTATACACTTTTGCGGAACCGGCGGGCGGTCGGCTGTCCTTAATGAGAGTTCAGGCTGTAGCCGCCAGATTGCACAGTCAGTGATTAAACAGAGAACAGAGTTATTGAGTGAGTCCAAGCAAAGCAAGTCACTGGTGCGGAGAACGATGGCGCATCCGTATGGCGAACCACCCATCTGGACAAGCATACCGCTCGTAAGTGATTATATCGCCCCGGTATAGGTCGCGATCGGGATGTCCTCTGAGCAAGTGTGACTCGACTTCCCGGCGCCCCACAAACACCTCTTCATTCAAACCCACCTCCCAAGCGAACCCCCACCCGTTAGACAAATTAAAGGTGGAAATTTTACCTTCACGGCGAAGTTAATCAGGCAGCGGCGGTTGGCGGCGGACCGTGCCACGGGCCTTCATGTTGGCGCGTTCACGGGACTGCCACTCCTCTCGGCGACGCTGACGTACAGTTTCGTCGGTACGGCTTGGAGTGTGAATATGGCTGGTGGTTTGGTAGGAAGCTTGGGCTTGGCGGACAGTCTGGACCGGCACCCGGTGGAACGGCACAGGGGAAGGTGTCGCTGTTGCACCCGACCAGTGTACCCGAGCTTGCTGCTCGGACGGATGATCCTCGCTGTCTCCCCAAGCAAAACCGGTGTCAAGATCCTCAGGAATACTGCGGGTCTCGTCGTCGTCATCTTCTTCTTCTCCCTCGATGACCACATTGGGCTGCTCGATGGTTGGAGATGCTGGGACAGGTTCCTCGGTACAGCAGGGCGGTGGTGTTGCAGATCCTTCCTCAGGAACGTCCTGCAGGGCTTCCAGGCTGCCTGCGTCTTCTTCTGTTTCTGCTGGTAGTGGTATCTGTATCCCGTCGAACAGGTAGACCTTCGAAGTTGCAAAGGAGGCCTCCGGTTTAGGGAAGACACTGGCAACAGTCTTTAAAGAGGTATTACGACTGTCGATGGGTTCCTCGGCGGGAACTTGGTAGATGTCGACTTCTTCTAAGGAGCAGGTTACAAGCTCCGGCTCTGGGATCGGTCCGGCTGCAGTTTCAGGCAGTGGAGTGGGTTGAGTTGCGGTCTCTACCGGGATGAACCAGTCAATGGGCTCTGGTGAGGATGCAGGGCAAGCGGTAGGCGTTGGAGAGGTCGTAGTAAAACTGGAGATATCATCCGGTCCTGGGTTGGGTGTACCCGGTCGTCTCTGTTGCATCGCGTGATGTAGTCTACGGCCCAGGCTCGCGCTCCAGCTATGAATTGTCCACTCGACAGTTTCCATGAGCCTCACCCGGAGGTCTTGCAGAGCTTCTTGCCAAAAGTCGGGGCTGCCATCGATGTTGAGGACAGAACCCGGACCGGGGTGGCCTATGGTTGCTCTGGCCTCAGCTTCCACTTGTTGCATCAGGTCTCGGAGTCTCAAACTGGCCATCTTTGTAGGAGAACCACACCCGTCCAACCGGTAACCGTTCTGGTAGAGAGCTGGTGAAGAATTGTCTGACACTCCCACTTCCTTGGGGGTTTTTGTAGTCCAATTGTGGGAAAAAGTCTTTGGGGTCCGCCCCCATGGTTGATTCGAGCAATCAGGGCGGACGAAGAGTTTTGGCGCCTTTGCCTTTAGCCCTCCCACGAAGAGGGGCGGTGGCTCATCCCTGGGCTTGCACGTGGTGGCGCCTCATGGTGGGGACGCCATCTTGAGCGCCATCTTGGTCCAACGGTGAAAAGGCGGGAAAGTTCTTTTAGTGATGAACAAAGTCCAAATTGTCGACATTAAAGTCATTTTAAGCACATAATACCCGTTAGGGAACGGGCCTGCTTGTATCCTGTTCGTGACGCCATTTTCTGACTCACCATGGCCGGGGACTCCAGTTTAGACAGGCAGTAGCTTTTTCCTCCTTGTCACGGGTGGACCGCGCCTGCCGGTAGTGGGGCCCGGTTGAGTGCAGATCAAAAAGTTGAAGACGTCTTGCGGGAACAGATTAAGGGGTTAATTGTTTCGTGACGCCACCTATGAGTAGTTCGGTAACTTTACCGACGCTGCGAGGCCTCCGGGGGATGGAATGCAGCAAGATGGAATGCTCCCCACAGGCTAAGCGATGATCCCCGGAGCCAGGAGCTGGTTAAGATGTTGTGCGGCGGCTGCGGTTACCTTGTGTGCAGACGGATGTAGTCATAAGGAAGCACGGACACTAAGTCTCTGTAACGGGTAATTTACTGTAACCAGCAAGCAGTACATGGCATACAGTTAACGGGTAGTGGACCGGGTGGACTCAGCAGTAATTGGTGTCCCTCAGAAATCCGCGGTGTTCCTCTTTCTAACTAAGTAGGTTGCCGTTGTCGCCCAGGAATACCAGGTCGGGTACAGGGAGGCTGCTTGAATGCCCTATCCGGGGTATACGTTCCGGATTCTTTGGGGAGCCTTGGGTCCCTTGGTGGGTACACCGCTGGTTAGACGACTGGATTTGGCGATGGTGGGGTGCTCCTGTAAAGCGATTCCTCCACTCTACTGGTTCGCATAGCAGAGTTGAACTACTGCTAGCTTCGGTACCATCAAACCGGCTGTATATGGGCGCGGGGTGGTTTTGGACCCGCATGTTGATGCCCAAGTTCGGTTGGTAATGCATAGGGAGTAATGGTGCTCAACCGTGGTAAAAGTGAGGAGATGGCCGGTAGAAGGTGGCCAGGGGGCTGCACCGACTGTGCAACCCCCTCTCCTAGGTTGCAGAGCTGGGATTCTGCAAAGGTCTTCTAAGTTGCTGTTACTTCTCCAGACCCGAGACGAGAACTCTCTAAGCTGGACTAAACTTCCACTACACACTACCCTTGCACTCCGCCCACCAGGACCTTGATTGGCCCTCTATGCTAAGTGAGGCATGCAGAGTATGGATCTCTAAGTTAACCCAATGACTGCTGGGTCAGAGAATATTGCTGCTGCATTTATGGCTGCAATACCCTCCTGTGACGCACTCGGTGCGGGGCGCCACACAGGGGCAGTGTGGGTGAGTGGGGGGGCTATGCAGGGGCAGTGTGGGTGAGTAGGGGTAAGCAGGGGCAGTGTGGTGAGTGAGGGCATAGAGGGGTAAGAGGAGTGAGCACGGGCAGTGTGGGTGAGTGGGGGGGCTATGCAGGGGCAGTGTGGGTGAGTAGGGGGTAAGCAGGGGCAGTGTGTGTGATTGGGGGGGTAAGCAGGGGCAGTGTGGGGAGTGAGTGAGGACATGGGGGGTAAGAGGAGAGAGCAGGGGCAATGTGGGTGAGTGGGGGGTAAGCAGAGGCAGTGTGGGTGAGTATGGGGTAAGCAGGGGCAGTGTGGGTGAGTAGGGGGTAAGCAGGGGCAGTGTGGGGAGTGAATGAGGACATACGGGGGGTAAGAGGAGTGAGCAGGGGCAGTGTGGGTGAGTGGGGGGTAAGCAGGGGCAGTGTGGGTGATTGGTGGGGTAAGCAGGGGCAGTGTAGGGAGTGAGGAGATACGGGGGTTAAGAGGAGTGAGCAGGGGCAGTGTGGGGGAGTGGGGGGTAAGCAGGGGCAGTGTGAGTGAGTGGGGGGTAAGCAGGGGCAGTGTGCGTGATTGGTGGGTAAGCAGGGGCAGTGTGGGTGAGTGGGGTGGGCTATGCAGGGGCAGTGTGGGTGAGTAGGGGGTAAGCAGGGGCAGTGTGGGGAGTGAGGGCATAGGGGGGGCAAGAGGAGTGAGCAGGGGCAGTGTGGGTGAGTGGGGGGTAAGCAGGGGCAGTGTGGGTGAGTGGTGGGTCTATGCAGGGGCAGTGTGGGTAAGTGGGGGCAGTGTGGGTGAGTAGGGGGTAAGCAGAGGCAGTGTGTGGAGTGAGTGAGGACATACGGGGGATAAGAGGAGTGAGCAGGGGCAGTGTGGGTGAGTGGGGGGTAAGCAGGGGCAGTGTGGGTGATTGGGAGGTAAGCAGGGGCAGTGTGGGGAGTGAGTGAGGACATGGGGGGTAAGAGGAGTGAGCAGGGGCAGTGTGGGTGAGTGGGGGTTAAGCAGGGGCACTGTGGGTGAGTGGGGGGGCTATGCAGGGGCAGTGTGGGTAAGTAGGGGGTAAACAGGGGCAGTGTGGTGAGTGAAGGCATGGGGGGTAAGAGGAGTGAGCAGAGGCAGTGTGGGTGAGTGGGGGGTAAGCAGGGGCAGTGTAGGTGAGTGGGGGGGCTATGCAGGGGCAGTGTGGGTGAGTAGGGGGTAAGCAGGGGCAGTGTGTGTAAGTAGGGGCAGTGTGAGTGAGTAGGGGGTAAGCAGGGGCAGTGTGGGGAGTGAGTGAGGACATACGGGGGTAAGAGGAGTGAGCAGGGGCAGTGTGGATGAGTGGGGGGTAAGCAGGGGCAGTGTTGGTGATTGGGGGGGTAAGCAAGGGGCAGTGTGGGAAGTGAGGACATGGGGGGTAAAGGAGTGAGCAGGGCAGGTGGGTGAGTAGGGGAAGCAGGGGCATGTGGGTGAATGGGCATCGGTAAGAGGGAGCAGGGGCAGTGTGGGTGAATGTGGGGTAAGGGGGCAGTGTGGTGATTGGGTGGTAAGCAGGGGCAGTGTGGGGAGTGAGGAATACGGGGTTAAGAGGAGTGAGCAGGGCAGTGTGGGTAGTGGGGGGTAAGCAGGGGCAGTGTGGGTGAGTGGGGGGTAAGCAGGGGCAGTGTGGTGATGGGGGTAAGAGAGGCAGTGTGGGTGAGTGGGGTGTAAGCAGGGCAGTGTGAGTGAGTGGGGGCAGTGTGGGTGAGTAAGAGGGTAAGCAGGGGCAGTGTGGGAGTGAGGCATAGGGGGGGTAAGAGGGAGTGGTAGGGCAGTGTGGGTGAGTGTGGGGAGTAAGAGGGACAGTGCGGGTGAGTAGTGGGGGCATGCAGGGGCAGTGTGGATAAGAGGGGCAGTGTGGGTGAG
Source organism: Allobates femoralis (assembly GCA_033576535.1). Taxonomy (NCBI): domain Eukaryota; kingdom Metazoa; phylum Chordata; class Amphibia; order Anura; family Aromobatidae; genus Allobates; species Allobates femoralis. The sequence goes on from JARQOC010000065.1 coordinate 105,114, forward strand.
TATGGGGGTAAGCAGGGGCAGTGTGGGTGATTGGGGGTAAGCAGGGGCAGTGTGGGAGTGAGGAGATAGAGGGGTAAGAGCGGAGCAGGGGCAGTGTGGGTCAGTGGGGGTAGAGGGCAGTGTGGGTAGTGGGGGGTAAGCAAGGGCAGTGTGCGGATTGGGGTAGCAGAGGCAGTGTGGGTGAGTGGGTGGGCTATGCAGGGGCAGTGTGGGTGAGTGGGGGCAGTGTGGGTGAGTAGGAGGTAAGCAGTGGCAGTGTGGGGAGTGAGGGCATGGGGGGGTAAGAGGAGTGAGCTGGGGCAGTGTGGGTGAGTGGGGGGTAAGCAGGGACAGTGTGGTGAGTGGTGGGTAGCAGGGCAGGTGAAAGTGGGGGCAGTGTGGGTGAGTAGGGGTAAGGGGCAGTGTGGGGAGTGAGTGAGAATGGAGGAGTAAGCAGGTGGCAAGTGTGGGTGAGTGGGGGGTAAGGCAGGGGCAGTGTGGGTGATTGGGGTGGTAAGAGGGGCAGTGTGGGGAGTGAATGAGGACATGGGGAGTAGTGGAGTAGAGGGGCAGTGTGGGTAGTGGGGGTAAGCAGGGCAGTGTGGGTGGTGGGGGCTATGTGGGGCAGGTGGGAGTAGGGGTAAGCAGGGGCAGTGTGGTGAGTGAGGCATAGGGGGTAAGAGGAGTGAGCAAGGCAGTGTGGGTGAGTGGGGGGTAAGCAGGGCAGTGTGGGATGATGGGGGGTATGCAGGGCAGTTGTGGGTGAGTAGGTGGGTAAGCAGGGGCAGTATGTGTAGTGGGGGCAGTGTGGGTGAGTAGGGGGTAAGCAGTGGCAGTGTGGGGAGTGATGGGACATGGGGGGGTAAGAGGAGTGAGCAGGGGCAGTGTGGGTGAAGTGATGGGGGGTAAGCAGGGACAGTGTGTGGGATTGGTGGTAGGGTAAGCAGGGGCAGTGTGGGGAGTGAGTGAGGACATGGGGGGTAAGAGGAGTGAGCAGGGCAGTGTGGGTGAGTGGGGGGCTATGCAGGGGCAGTGTAGGTGATGGTAAGCAGGGGCAGTGTGGGAGGATATGAGGACATACGGGGGTAAGAGGAGTGAGCAGGGGCAGTGTGGGTGAGTGGGGGGTAAGCAGGGGCAGTGTGGGTGATTGGGGAGGTACGCAGGGGCAATGTGGGGAGTGAGGAGATACGGGGGTTAAGAGGAGTGAGCAGGGGAAGTGTGGGTGAGTGGGGGGTAAGCAGGGGCAGTGTTGGTGAGTGGGGGGTAAGCAGGGGCAGTGTGTGTGATTGGGGGGTAAGCAGGGGTAGTGTGGGTGAGTGGGGTGGGCTATGCAGGGGCAGTGTGGGTGAGTGGGGGCAGTGTGGGTGAGTAGGGGTAAGCAGGGGCAGTGTGGGGAGTGATGGCTTGGGGGGGTAAGAGGAGTGAGCAGGGGCAGTGTGGGTGAGTGGGGGTAAGCAGGGGCAGTGTGGGTGAGTGGGGTGGGCTATGCAGGGGCAGTGTGGGTGAGTGGGGGCAGTGTGCGTGAGTAGGGGTAAGCAGGGGCAGTATGGGGAGTGAGTGAGGACATACTGGGGGTAAGAGGAGTGAGCAGGGGCAGTGTGGGTGAGTGGGGGGTAAGCAGGGGCAGTGTGGGTGATTAGGGGGGTAAGCAGGGGCAGTGTGGGGAGTGAGTTAGGACATAGGGGGGGTAAGAGGAGTGAGCAGGGGCAGTGTGGGTGAGTGGGGGGGTAAGCAGGGGCATTGTGGGTGATAGGGGGCGTAAGCAGGGGCAGTGTGGGGAGTCAGGAGATACGGGGGGTAAGAGGAGTGAGCAGGGGCAGTGTGGATGAGTGGGGGGTAAGCAGGGGCAGTGTGCGTGATTGGGGGGTAAGCAGGGGCAGTGTGGGTGAGTGGGGTGGGCTATGCAGGGGTAGTGTGGATGAGTGGGGGCAGTGTAGGTGAGTAGGGGTAAGCAAGGGCAGTGTGGGGAGTGCGTGAGGACATACGGGGGGTAAGAGGAGTGAGCAGGGGCAGTGTGGATGAGTGGGGGTAAGCAGGGGCAGTGTGGGTGATTGGGGGGGTAAGCAGGGGCAGTGTGGGGAGTGAGTGAGGACATAGGGTGGGTAAGAGGAGTGAGCAGGGGCAGTGTGGGTGAGTGGTGGGTAAGCAGGGGTAGTGTGGGTGATTGTGTCTGTAAGCAAGGGCAGTGTGGGGAGTCAGGAGATAGGGTCGGTAAGAGGAGTGAGCAGGGGCAGTGTGGGTGAGCGGGGGATAAGCAGGGGCAGTGTGGGTGATTTGGGGGTAAGCAGGGGCAGTGTGGGGAGTGAGGAGATAGGGGGGGTAAGAGGAGTGAGCAGGGGCAGTGTGGGTGATTGGGGGGTAAGCAGGGGCAGTGTGGGTGATTGGGGGGTAAGCAGGGGTAGTGTGGGTGAGTGGGGTGGGCTATGCAGGGGCAGTGTGGGTGAGTGGGGGCAGTGTGGATGATTAGGGGGTAAGCAGGGGCAGTGTGGGGAGTGAGGGCATGGAGGGGTAAGAGGAGTGTAGCAGGGGCAGTGTGGGTGAGTGGCAGTAAGCAGGGGCAATGTGGGTGAGTGGGGGTTAAGCAGGGGCAGTGTGGGAGCAGCTATCAGCCCCGCCGCCCCTGTAAGCTTAGTTGAGGACCGGGGGGTTGGGGGTGGTAGCAGGCTTGCAGCCTGCAATGACAGTGCGTCGCCGCCGCCATCTTACCGTGGGGACGCTGGGGCGGGCACCGTCTCTCATGAAGGTGGCCCCTTGCTGCTGCCGCTTGGAACTGAGAGAGCGGGGGAGCGGCGGCCGGTGCGTGTAGCGGGCATTGGTGGGGGTATGTCCGGCAGCAGGATTTGTGCGCTTGCGGGTAGTGTCGGCTATCGCGTCATCGCTCGCAGTGCCGCAGGGGATTTTGGGATTCGGCTACAGTGCCCGAATCCCAAACTCCCGATTATATAAATAGACTAGTAAAAAGGCCCAATGCAATTGCATCGGGAGCGCGGTGAAATGAATTGTGTGTATACAGGCGGGTGAGTGGGTAGCAGAGTATACAAGGGGCTCTGTGGGTAGCAGAGTATACAGGCGGGTCTGTGGGTAGCAGAGTATACAGACAGCTCTGAGGGTAGCAGATTATACAGGCGGCTCTGTGGGTAGCAGAGTATACAGGCAGCTCTGTGGGTAGCAGAGTATACAGGCGGCTCTGTGGGTAGCAGAGTATACAGGTGGCTCTGTGGGTAGCAGAGTATAGAGGTGGCTCTGTGGGTAGCAGAGTATAGAGGCGGCTCTGTGGGTAGCAGAGTATAGAAACGGCTCTGTGGGTAGCAGTGGAGGGGTGAGGAGAGGTGAGGCTGGAGTGGTGAGAAGAGGTGAGGGTGGAGGGGTGAGGAGAGGTGAGGGTGGAGGGGTGAGGAGAGGTTCGGCTGGAGGGGTGAGCAGAGGTTCGGCTGGAGGGGTGAAGAGATGTCCAGCTGGAGGGGTGAAGAGAGGTCCGGCTGGAGGGGTGAAGAGAGGTCCGACTGGAGGGGTGAGGAGAGGTCCAGCTGGAGAAGTGAGGAGAGCAGAAGCTGGAGGGGTGAAGAGAGGTCCGGCTGGAGGGGTGAGGAGAGCAGAGGCTGGAGGGGTGAGGAGAGCAGAGGCTGGAGGGGTGAAGAGTGGTCCGGCTGGAGGGGTGAGGAGAGGTCCGGCTGGAGGGGTGAGGAGAGGTCTGGCTGGAGGGGTGAGGAGAGCAGAGGCTAGAGTGGTGAGGAGAGCAGAGGCTGGAGAGGTGAAGGGAGGTGGGGCTGGAGGGGTGAGGAGAGCTGCGGCTGGAGGGGTGAGGAGAGCTCTGGCTGAAGGGGTGAGAGAGCTCTGGCTGGAGGGGTGAGGGGAGCTCTGGCTGGAGGGGTGAGGAGAGCTCCAGCTGGAGGGGTGAGGAGAGATGTGGCTGGGGCGGCGACATCAGCGCTCGGCGGCAGGACGTGGCTGCGTGCTGGGGCTGATCGCAGCCCCAGTGACATGGCATTGTCCTCTGCGGCGGGTTGGGTGCTGCAGAGAGGGATCAGTCCCTCCCCTCAATCCGCTTGCAGGGGCAGTGGCAGCGGCCAATGGGAGTGAGTGAGGCGTGCCAGGCTTTGCAGCCTGACATGCTCCGCTCGCTCCCATTGGCCGCCGCCGCCCACAGGACGACGTCACTGGCTCCCGGCACCCGCCCACAGCCCCTACACCGCTACTCCACCAGCATGGCGACACTAAGGCCCCAGCGGTGAGAGAGCTGTGAGGGGGAGGCCGCGAGGCTGGTCGCGATGACGCGGGGCCGACGGTTGGCAGGATGGCGGCGGTGTCAGGTAGTGCGGCTGAGGATGGAGGAGGCTGAGCGGATGGAGGAGGCTGTGAGGTCGGAGAAGGCAGAGGGGATGGAGGAGGCTGTGAGCATGGAGGAGGCTGTGAAGATAGGGAGGCTGTGAGGACGGAGGAGGCTGTAAAGACGAAGGAGGCTGTGAAGATAGAGGAGGCTGTGAGGACGGAGGAGGCTGTGAGGACGGAGGAGGCTGAGGGGATGGAGGAGGCTGTGAGGATGAGGAGGCTGTGAGGATGGAGGAGGCTGTGGGGATGGAGGAGGCTGTAAGGATGGAGGAGGCTGAGCAGATGGGGAGGCTGTGAGGATAGGCAGGCTGTGAAGATGGAGGGGGCTGTGAGGTTGGAGAAGGTTGTGAGGATGGAAGAGGCTGTGAGGATGGGGAGGCTGTGAGGATAGGGAGGCTGTGAAGATGGAGGAGGCTGTGAGGATGGAGGAGGCTGTGAGGATGGAGGAGGCTGTGAGGATGGAGGAGGCTGTGAGGATGGAGGAGGCTGTGGGGATGGAGGAGGCTGAGGGGATGGAGGAGGCTGCGAGGATTAAGGAGGCTGTGAGGACGGAGGAGGCTGTGAGGATGGGGAGGCTGTGAGGACGGAGGAGGCTGAGGGGATGGAGAATGCTGTGAGGATGGAGGAGGCTGTGAGGATGGAGGAGGCTGTAAGAACGGAGGAGGCTGTGAGGATGGAGGAGGATGTGAGGATGGGGAGGCTGTGAGGACGGAGGAGGCTGAGGGGATGGAGGAGGCTGTGAGGCTGGAGGAGGCTGTGAGGATGGAGGAGGCTGTGAGGATGGAGGAGGCTGTGAGGATGGAGGAGGCTGTGAGGACGGAGGAGTCTGAGGGGACGGAGGAGGCTGTGAGGATGAGGAGGCTGTGAGGATGGGGAGGCTGTGAGGATGGAGGAGGCTGTGAGGATGGAGGAGGCTGTGAGGATGGGGAGGCTGTGAGGATGGAGGAGGCTGAGGGGATGGAGGAGGCTGTGAGGATGGAGGAGGCTGTGAGGATGGAGGAGGCTGTGAGGGTGGGGGAGGCTGTGAGGACGGGGGAGGCTGTGAGGACGGAGGAGGCTGTGAGGACGGAGGAGGCTGAGGGGATGGAGGAGGCTGTGAGGATGAAGGAGGCTGTGAGGATGGAGGAGGCTGTGAGGATGGGGAGGCTGTGAGGATGGAGGAAGCTGTGAGGATGGGGAGGCTGTGTGGACGGAGGAAGCTGAGGGGATGGAGGAGGCTGTGAGGATGGAGGAGGTTATGAGGATGTAGGAGGCTGTGAGGATGGGGAGGCTGTGAGGACGGAGGAGGCTGTGAGGATGGAGGAGGCTGTGAGGATGGAGGAGGCTGTGAAGACGGAGGAGGCTGTGAGGATGGAGGAGGCTGTGAGGATGGAGGAGGCTGAGGGGACGGAGGAGGCTGTGAGGATGGGGAGGATGTGAGGATGGAGGAGGCTGTGAGGATGGAGGAGGCTGTGAAATTCTTATACTTACAATCTGCCGAGCGCTTGGTGCTGGGAGTAGTAGCAGCCATTGTGCTGATAGGACCTTGCATGATGTCAGATTGACATCTGCGTTCAGCGCTGTTATTGGGGCGCTCAAGGTCATGTGATAAGTACGTCACATATCACATGACCGCAAGCGGGCCAATCACAGCGCAGAACGCAGATGTCATTCTGACATCATGCAAGGTCCTATCAGCACAATGGCTGCTACTACTCCCAGCACCAAGCGCTCGGCGGAGGGTAAATATAAGAACAGATGACACAGGAGCGGGGGAACGCGGGGAGCGCAAGCGGGGAGGAGCGTAGGCAGGGCAGAAGGAGCAGGGGGGAGCGCGAGTGGGGCAGAAGGAGTGGGGCAAAGCACGGGTGGGGCAGGAGGAGGAGCGGGGGGGCTGTGAGGATGGATGAGGCTGTGAGGATGGAGGAGGCTGTGAGGACGGAGGAGGCTGAGGGGATGGAGGAGGCTGTGAGGATGAAGGAGGCTGTGAGGATGGAGGAGGCTGTGAGGATGGGGAGGCTGTGAGGATGGGGAAGCTGTGAGGATGGGGAGGCTGTGAGGACGGAGGAGGCTGAGGGGATGGAGGAGGCTGTGAGGATGGAGGAGGTTATGAGGATGTAGGAGGCTGTGAGGATGGGGAGGCTGTGAGGATGGAGGAGGCTGTAAGAACGGAGGAGGCTGTGAGGATGGAGGAGGCTGTGAGGATGGGGAGGCTGTGAGGACGGAGGAGGCTGTGAGGACGGAGGAGGCTGTGAGGATGGAGGAGGCTGTCAGGATGGAGGAGGCTGTGAGGATGGAGGAGGCTGAGGGGATGGAGGAGGCTGTGAGGATGGAGGAGGCTGTGAGGATGGAGGAGGTTGTGAGGATGGAAGAGGCTGTCAGGATGGAGGAGACTGTGAGGATGGGGAGGCTGTGAGGATGAAGGAGGCTGTGAGGTTGGGGAAGCTGTGAGGATGGGGAGGCTGTGAGGATGGAGGAGGCTGTGAGGATGGAGGAGGCTGTGAGGATGGAGGAGGTTATGAGGAGGCTGTGAGGATGGAGGAGGCTGTGAGGATGGGGAGGCTGTGAGGATGAGGAGGCTGAGGGGATGGAGAAGGCTGTGAGGATGGAGGAGGCTGTGAGGATGGAGGAGGCTGTGAGGACGGGGGAGGCTGTTAGGACGGAGGAGGCTGAGGGGATGGAGGAGGCTGTGAGGATGGGGAGGCTGTGAGGATGGAGGAGGCTGTGAGGATGGAGGAGGCTGTGAGGATGGGGAGGCTGTGAGGATGGAGGAGGCTGTGGGGATGGAGGAGGCTGTGGGGATGGAGGAGGCTGTGAGGATGGAGGAGGCTGTGAGGATGGGGAGGCTGTGAGGACAGAGGAGGCTGTGAGGATGGAGGAGGCTGTGAGGACGGAGGAGGCTGTGAGGATGAGGAGGCTGTGAGGACGGAGGAGGATGAGGGGATGGAGGAGGCTGTGAGGATGGAGGAGGCTGTGAGGATGGGGGAGGCTGTGAGGACGGGGGAGGCTGTGAGGACGGGGGAGGCTGTGAGGACGGAGGAGGCTGTGAGGACGGAGGAGGCTGAGGGGATGGAGGAGGCTGTGAGGATGAAGGAGGCTGTGAGGATGGAGGAGGCTGTGAGGATGGGGAGGCTGTGAGGATGGAGGAAGCTGTGAGGATGGGGAGGCTGTGTGGACGGAGGAGGCTGAGGGGATGGAGGAGGCTGTGAGGATGGAGGAGGTTATGAGGATGTAGGAGGCTGTGAGGATGGGGAGGCTGTGAGGATGAGGAGGCTGTAAGAACAGAGGAGGCTGTGAGGATGGAGGAGGCTGTGAGGATGGGGAGGCTGTGAAGATGGAGGAGGCTGTGAGGATGGAGGAGGCTGTGAGGATGGGGGAGGCTGTGAGGACGGGGGAGGCTGTGAGGACGGAGGAGGCTGTGAGGACGGAGGAGACTGAGGGGACGGAGGAGGCTGTGAGGATGAGGAGGCTGTGAGGATGGGGAGGCTGTGAGGATGGAGGAGGCTGTGAGGATGGAGGAGGCTGTGAGGATGGGGAGGCTGTGAGGATGGAGGAGGCTGAGGGGATGGAGGAGGCTGTGAGGATGGAGGAGGCTGTGAGGATGGAGGAGGCTGTGAGGATGGGGAGGCTGTGAGGATGGGGAGGCTGTGTGGACGGAGGAAGCTGAGGGGATGGAGGAGGCTGTGAGGATGGAGGAGGTTATGAGGATGTAGGAGGCTGTGAGGATGGGGAGGCTGTGAGGACGGAGGAGGCTGTGAGGATGGAGGAGGCTGTGAGGATGGAGGAGGCTGTGAGGATGGAGAGGCTGTGAGGATGGAGGAGGCTGTGAGGATGGAGGAGGCTGTGAGGATGGAGGAGGCTGAGGGGACGGAGGAGGCGGTGAGGATGGGGAGGATGTGAGGATGGAGGAGGCTGTGAAATTCTTATACTTACAATCTGCCGAGCGCTTGGTGCTGGGAGTAGTAGCAGCCATTGTGCTGATAGGACCTTGCATGATGTCAGATTGACATCTGCGTTCAGCGCTGTTATTGGGGCGCTCAAGGTCATGTGATAAGTACGTCACATATCACATGACCGCAAGCGGGCCAATCACAGCGCAGAACGCAGATGTCATTCTGACATCATGCAAGGTCCTATCAGCACAATGGCTGCTACTACTCCCAGCACCAAGCGCTCGGCGGAGGGTAAATATAAGAACAGATGACACAGGAGCGGGGGAACGCGGGGAGCACAAGCGGGGAGGAGCGTAGGCAGGGCAGAAGGAGCAGGGGGGAGCGCGAGTGGGGCAGAAGGAGTGGGGCAAAGCACGGGTGGGGCAGGAGGAGGAGCGGGGGGGCTGTGAGGATGGATGAGGCTGTGAGGATGGAGGAGGCTGTGAGGACGGAGGAGGCTGTGAGGATGAAGGAGGCTGTGAGGATGAAGGAGGCTGTGAGGATGGAGGAGGCTGTGAGGATGGGGAGGCTGTGAGGATGGAGGAGGCTGTGAGGATGGGGAAGCTGTGAGGATGGGGAGGGTGTGAGGACGGAGGAGGCTGAGGGGATGGAGGAGGCTGTGAGGATGGAGGAGGTTATGAGGATGTAGGAGGCTGTGAGGATGGGGAGGCTGTGAGGATGGAGGAGGCTGTAAGAACGGAGGAGGCTGTGAGGATGGAGGAGGCTGTGAGGATGGGGAGGCTGTGAGGACGGAGGAGGCTGTGAGGACGGAGGAGGCTGTGAGGATGGAGGAGGCTGTGAGGATGGGGGAGGCTGTGAGGATGGGGGAGGCTGTGAGGATGGAGGAGGCTGTGAGGACGGAGGAGGCTGTGAGGACGGAGGAGGCTGAGGGGACGGAGGAGGCTGTGAGGATGGGGAGGCTGTGAGGATGGAGGAGGCTGTGAGGATGGAGGAGGCTGTGAGGATGGAGGAGGCTGTGAGGATGGGGGAGGCTGTGAGGATGGGGAGGCTGTGAGGATGGAGGAGGCTGTGAGGATGGAGGTGTCACGCTGGGAGCGGGAGAGGCACTCAGCGTAGGACCACGACGGGGGGGGGAATAAGGAGTCCCTAAAACTATGGGCACAAGAAGGAGAGGGTGACCCCTAGTCTTACTGGGGCTGACCCTGTCTGCCCTAACGTCCCTATACAGTTTCCTCAACTGTCGCCGACCACGAACCTCGTCCCTCTCTGATCCTAGCACTACCTTAGCTAAGGATCAGATGGAGAGGTTCACTAGACCCCTCCACTAACAACTAAAGACAACACAAGGAAAAAACAGACAATGGGGAAAGAAAACACTTATCTTGCAGCAGAGCACAGCAACCTCCACAACCTCTGCTTCTGCTGGAGCAAGGATAATGAGTGCACAAGGAAATATCACCTGCACCGAGGGAGGGCAATGAAACTCCTTATAAAGGTGGGAAGAACCTGCTGGGTCCTAGAGACCCAGAATACTGGTGTAGAAACCAGACCGAGCACAAGACCTTCCCAGCCGTCTCCCCATGATAGGGAGATCTTATCATACCTTCTCTTTATCTACACAGAAGGTAAATGCCCCTGAAAGACGGACCGTCCTCAAACCTTATGGCTGATTGGCCAAACGCTGGGACCGTCTGCGCGTGGCCTCTACCCTGTCATCCGTGCCACCCGTGACAGTACCCCCCCGTCCACGAGTGGCCCCCGGACACTCAGGACCAGGCTTATCCGGATGGGAACGGTGAAAAGCGCGGACCAGCCTAGCGGCGGAGACTTCCGACGCCGGTACCCACATCCGCTCCTCAGGACCGTATCCCCTCCAGTGCACCAAATACTGAAGAGAACGGCGCAACCTGCGAGAATCAACCACCTTTGAGATCTCAAATTCCAAATTCCCCGCCACGCAGATGGGCTCCGGGGGCAAAGGAGACGGGTTAGACGACGGCACATACGGTTTGAGGAGCGACCTATGAAATACATTGTGGATTTTAAGAGCGGGAGGTAACGCAAGACGAAACGCCACGGGATTGATAACGGCGGTTATCTGATAAGGGCCAATAAACCTGGGCCCCAACTTCCAAGAGGGCACCTTCAACCTCACATTCTTGGTAGACAACCACACGTAGTCATTCACACACAGGTCCGGACCTGGCGCACGCTTCTTGTCAGCCATACGTTTGTACCTGTCGCCTACGAGCTTCAAGCTACTCTGTACCCCCCGCCAAACCGAGGAAAGGGATGAGGTAAATCGGTCCTCCTCAGGAACTCGGAAGGACTAGTACCACTAAAAGTACCAAACTGAGGATGAAACCCATATGCACCGAAGAACGGTGACTTGCCAGTGGACTCCTGAAGACGATTATTAAGGGCAAATTCGGCCAAGGGCAGATAACTCGCCCAAGTCTCCTGATTGTCAGAGACAAAACACCTCAGATAAGTCTCCAAATTCTGATTCATACGTTCGGTCTGCCCATTAGACTGAGGATGAAAAGCAGAAGAGAAGGACAAAGCAATTCCTAAACGTGCACAAAAAGCCTTCCAAAACTTGGAGACAAACTGAGTACCACGATCAGAAACCACCTCGGAGGGAACTCCATGAAGCTTCACAATCTCACTTACAAACACCTGTGCCAGTGTCCGAGCATTAGGAAGTGCGGGCAGTGCCACAAAGCGAACCATCTTACTGAATCTATCAACCACTACCAGCACTACCGTCTTGCCTGCCGACGCCGGGAGATCGGTGATAAAATCCATTGACACATGCGTCCATGGCCTCTCAGGAATAGACAATGGCAAGAGAGAACCAGCCGGACGGGTATGCGGAACCTTAGCCCGTGCACACACACTACAGGCAGATACGAATTCCGCTACGTCCTTCCTCAACCCCGGCCACCAAAAGCGGCGAGATAAAAGATCGAAGGTGGCCCTACTGCCGGGATGCCCTGCCAATACGGAGTCGTGATGCTCTGACAGCACCCTGAGACGCAAAGATGATGGCACAAAAAGTCTCCCAGAAGGACAGGAGGCAGGGGCGCCCCCCTGGACCTTCAACACCTCCCCCTCCAGATCAGGGCAAAGAGCCGAAACAACCACCCCCTCCTGTAAGATGGGAACGGGACTTTCATGAGCACTACCACCCGGGAAACTACGCGACAACGCATCAGCCTTCACGTTCTCAACCCCCGGACGGTAAGTGACGGTAAAATTAAATCTCGTGAAAAACAAGGACCACCGAGCCTGCCGGGGATTGAGACGCTTGGCGGACTCAAGGTAAGACAGGTTCTTGTGGTCGGTAATAACCGTGATGGGATGGACAGCCCCCTCCAACCAGTGACGCCATTCCTCAAAAGCCAATTTAATAGCCAACAGCTCCCTATTACCAACATCATAATTCCTCTCGGCCGACGACAACTTCTTGGAGAAGAACGCGCAGGGCACCCATCTCCCAGGCGAAGGGCCTTGCGACAATACAGCCCCCACCCCCACCTCAGACGCATCCACCTCCACCACGAAGGGCTGAGAAAGATCGGGCTGACGGAGAATAGGCGCGGAAACAAAACAACGCTTTAGGGAGGAGAAAGCCCGGCGAGCAGACTCCGACCACTCGGAAAAATCCGTCCCCTTCCTAGTCATGTCCGTAAGAGGCGTCACCAGCACCGAATAGTTCCTAATAAATTTACGGTAAAAGTTGGTAAACCCCAAAAAACGTTGCAATGCCCGTAGATTGTCCGGTTGTTCCCAGTCCAGCACCGCCCGGACTTTTTCCGGATCCATCCGAAAACCCAACTGCGACAGGAGGTACCCCAAAAAACCGTACCTCCTGAACGGCGAAGACACATTTCTCGAGTTTAGCATACAGCTTATTGTCCCGTAAGACCTGTAACACCTGCTTGACATGGGACTGATGCGTCTCCAAATCGGGGGAATAGATCAAGATATCATCTAAGTAAACAACCACAAATCTACCCACCAAATGATGGAATATGTCATTGACAAAGTGTTGGAAAACCGCAGGGGCATTAGTGAGCCCGAACGGCATTACGAGACTTTCAAAATGGCCGTCCGGGGTATTAAATGCCGTCTTCCATTCATCCCCCTCTCTGACCCTAATCAGGTTGTAGGCCCCCTCAAATCCAACTTGGAGAACCATTTAGCACCCACTACCTGACTGAATAAATCAGGAATCAGAGGGAGGGGGTACGGATCACGGACAGTAATCCGATTCAACTCCCGGAAATCCAAGCAAGGACGGAGGCCCCCATCTTTTTTCTTAACAAAAAAGAAACCAGCCGCAACCGGCGAGGTTGAGGGCCTGATGTGACCCGTCTGCAGACTCTCGGAAATGAAATCCTTCATCGCCTGTCTTTCCGGACCCAATATAGTAAACATCCTAGCTTTGGGCAGTTTAACTCCGGGAACGAGGTTGATTGGGCAATCATATGCCCGATGGGGGGGCAGGTCTTGGCACCCCTTCTCTGAGAACACATCCTCATACTCCGATAGGAACGGGGGCAGAGATACAGCAGACACCACCGAAAACGAGGTAACCAAACAATTCTCAGAACAAAAATCACTCCATTCCACAATGTCCCGGGACTGCCAATCCACTACGGGATTATGTTTAATCAACCATGGCAAGCCCAGGACAATGGGAGCGGGGAGACCGTCTAGAACATAGCAAGATATCGTCTCTTGATGTTGGGATCCAACCGTCAACTTAATGTCATGTACGATATGTGTGAGACTACCTTGAGCAAGAGGTGCTGAGTCGATGGCATAGATACGGATGGGGCGAGACAATAAACAGCAGTTAAGCCCATGAGCGTCTACAAAATGAGCATCCACCATGCTGACCCCCGCACCACTATCCACAAACACAGAAATACCCTCCGTTGTGCCCTCCAGCGCCACCTCCGCACTTAGGAGGAAACGGGAAGTACAAATGGAGGATACACACACCTCCCGCTCGACCACCTCCACACCCCCCATAGTCGTCACAGAAGGTCCAGGCCCCCCAGTCCGTTTAGGGGTGTAGGGACAGGCCCCAATAAAATGGTCCCCTTTCCCACAGAAAAAACAGACCCCCTTCCCCTTGCCCCGGGAGGTACCGGAGGAGAACCTCGAGGCCGCCGCTCCTCCTAGCTGCATAGGTTCCTCCGCACTCGGGAGGAACGACTCACCCTCCGCGTGACCTCCCGGTAACCAGGAATCACCACGAGAATGGCTCCCAGTAACAGGAGGTCTACCCCTCCGCTCCTGGAGGCGTCTATCCATACGAATAGCTAACGACATAGCCGCCTCCAGGGACGGAGGGGTCTCATAAACCGCCAGAGCATCCTTCAGCCTCTCCGAAAGACCCTGACAAAAGTGACTCCGGAGCGCCGGATCGTTCCACTTCGTGTCCGTAGCCCACCTGCGGAACTCAGAACAATATGATTCCGCCGACCGAGTCCCCTGGCGGAGATGGCGCAACCTGGATTCAGCCAAAGAGACACGGTCAGGGTCATCATATATGAGGCCCAGGGCGTCAAAAAATTCATCCACAGAGCGGAGACAAGTAGAGTCCTGTGGCAGAGAGAAAGCCCAGGACTGGGGATCTCCCTGCAGTAGCGACATAATAATTCCTACACGCTGCTGCTCATCACCAGTGGAATAAGGCCTAAGCCTAAAATATAATTTACAGGCCTCTTTGAACACAGTAAACTTATCTCTACCTCCTGAAAACCTGTCAGGGAGGGCAACCTTAGGTTCAGGTCTGGCCTGACCCAATGCTTGATTCCCCAAGACACCATTTTGCGGTTGCGGGCCCTGTAAAGCCGACCGAAGGTCCGCAACCTCCAAAGACAGGGACTGCAGCTGCTGGGCCAAAGCAGACACAGGATCCATAAGGAAAGGAAGAAAAATCGGTTCCTCCCCTGTCCTTCAGTTACAGTACAGGCAGGTGATAATGTCACGCTGGGAGCGGGAGAGGCACTCAGCGTAGGACCACGACGGGGGGGGGGGAATAAGGAGTCCCTAAAACTATGGGCACAAGAAGGAGAGGGTGACCCCTAGTCTTACTGGGGCTGACCCTGTCTGCCCTAACGTCCCTATACAGTTTCCTCAACTGTCGCCGACCACGAACCTCGTCCCTCTCTGATCCTAGCACTACCTTAGCTAAGGATCAGATGGAGAGGTTCACTAGACCCCTCCACTAACAACTAAAGACAACACAAGGAAAAAACAGACAATGGGGAAAGAAAACACTTATCTTGCAGCAGAGCACAGCAACCTCCACAACCTCTGCTTCTGCTGGAGCAAGGATAATGAGTGCACAAGGAAATATCACCTGCACCGAGGGAGGGCAATGAAACTCCTTATAAAGGTGGGAAGAACCTGCTGGGTCCTAGAGACCCAGAATACTGGTGTAGAAACCAGACCGAGCACAAGACCTTCCCAGCCGTCTCCCCATGATAGGGAGATCTTATCATACCTTCTCTTTATCTACACAGAAGGTAAATGCCCCTGAAAGACGGACCGTCCTCAAACCTTATGGCTGATTGGCCAAACGCTGGGACCGTCTGCGCGTGGCCTCTACCCTGTCATCCGTGCCACCCGTGACAGGAGGAGGCTGTGAAATTCTTATACTTACTTCTTGTGCTGATAGGACCTTGCATGATGTCAGAATGACATCTGCGTTCGGCGCTGTGATTGGGGCGCTCACGGTCATGTGATAAGTACGTCACATATCACATGACCGCAAGCGGGCCAATCACAGCGCAGAACGCAGATGTCATTCTGACATCATGCAAGGTCCTATCAGCACAATGGCTGCTACTACTCCCAGCACCAAGCGCTCGGCGGAGGGTAAATATAAGAACAGATGACACAGGAGCGGGGGAATGCAGGGAGCGCAAGCGGGGAGGAGCGTGGGCAGGGCAGAAGGAGCAGGGGGGAGCACGAGTGGGGCAGAAGGAGTGGGGCAAAGCGCGGGTGGGGCAGGAGGAGGAGCGGGGGGCTGTGAGGATGGAGGAGGCTGGGAGGACGGAGGAGGCTGTGAGGACGGAGGAGGCTGTGAGGACGGAGGAGGCTGAGGGGACGGAGGAGACTGAGGATGGAGGAGGCTGTGAGGATGGAGGAGGCTGTGAGGATGGAGGAGGCTGTGAGGATGGAGGAGGCTGTGAGGATGGGGAGGCTGTGAGGATGGGGAGGCTGTGAGGACGGAGGAGCCTGAGGGGATGGAGGAGACTGTGAGGATGGAGGAGGCTGTGAGGATGGAGGAGGCTGTGAGGATGGAGGAGGCTGTGAGGATGGGGAGGCTGTGAGGATGGAGGAAGCTGTGAGGATGGGGAGGCTGTGAGGACGGAGGAGGCTGAGGGGATGGAGGAGGCTGTGAGGATGGAGGAGGTTATGAGGATGTAGGAGGCTGTGAGGATCGGGAGGCTGTGAGGATGGAGGAGGTTGTAAGAATGGAGGAGGCTGTGAGGATGGAGGAGGCTGTGAGGATGGAGGAGGCTGCGAGGATGGGGAGGCTGTGAGGACGGAGGAGGCTGTGAGGACGGGGGCGGCTGTAAGGACGGGGGAGGCTGTGAGGATGGAGGAGGCTGTGAGGATGGAGGAGGCTGTGAGGACGGAGGAGGCTGAGGGGACGGAGGAGGCTGTGAGCATGTGAGGATGGGGAGGCTGTGAGGATGGAGGAGGCTGTGAGGATGGGGAGGCTGTGAGGATGGAGGAGGCTGTGAGGATTGGGAGGCTGTGAGGATGGAGGAGGCTGTGAGGATGGAGGAGGCTGTGAAATTCTTATACTTACAATCCGCCGAGTGCTTGGTGCTGGGAGTAGTAGCAGCCATTGTGCTGATAGGACCTTGCATGATGACAGAATGACATCTGCGTTCGGCGCTGTGATTGGGGCGCTCACAGTCATATGATAAGTACGTCACATATCACATGACCGCAAGTGGGACAATGACAGCGCAGAACGCAGATGTCATTCTGACATCATGCAAGGTCCTATCAGCACAATGGCTGCTACTACTCCCGGCACCAAGCGCTCGGCGGAGGGTAAATATAAGAACAGATGACACAGGAGCGGGGGAACGCGGGGAGCGCAAGCGGGGAGGAGCGTGGGGAGGGCAGAAGGAGCAGGGGGGAGTGCGAGTGGGGCAGAAGGAGTGGGGCAAAGCGCGGGTGGGGCAGGAGGAGGAGCGGGGGGGCAGGAGGAGGAGCGGGGGAGCTGTGAGGAGAGCCGCCGCTGCGGCCAGTTTGTATTCCAGGGAGAGGGGCGCTGCCCCTACACCGCTACTTCGCCAGCATGGCAACACTGAGGCCCCAGCGGTGAGAGAGCGGCGAGGGGCGGAAGCCACCGGCGGTATCCGGGCAGCGTCGACCTCGCGGAGGCTGCAAGGCCGCTCACGATGACGCGGGGACGACGGTTGCCAGGATGGCGGCGGTGTCAGCTAGTGACGCAAAGGATTTTGGGATTCGGTTACAGTGCCTGAATCCCAAACTCCTGATTATATAAGTAGATGTGCACTGACACTGTTTATCATGTATTGTATTGCTTTTATTGTTATATTGAATATGATCACTGTTAATTATTGCTGGGGGTTAAATACCAGCTGTGTATGCACATACAATGTACTTGAGAAAGGTGCATTCCCCGCACCCAGGGCTGGCCTTATGTTGAATGGTGCCCTGTGCGAATTTGCCTTATGGCGCCCCCACGCCATTACTTACTCAGAACACATGAGCATACATGTTTGTACATGATCTATTCATGGTCTTCAAGGAGAGCAGGGAGGGGCGTTGCTATGCTAGGGTCAGAAAAAATCAGGGACCCAAGACCTATATCCTCTCCCACCTGTCATTACCAACCCTCCCATATATAGAGGTGTTACCTGTCATCTTACAGGAGGAGGAGGTGAGCTGTGATATCACCTATTGTGAATGGTGGATCCTGTGTTATCTACTGTATATAGAGGTGTTATCAGTCATTGTACAGGAGGAGGTGAGCTGTGATATCACCTATTGTGAATGGTGGATCCTGTGTTATCTACTGTATATAGAGGTGTTATCAGTCATTGTACAGGAGGAGGTGAGCTGTGATATCACCTATTGTGAATGGTGGATCCTGTCTTATCTACCGTATATAGAGGAGTTATCAGTCATTGTACAGAAGGAGGTGAGCTGTGATATCATCTATTGTGAATGGTGGATCCTGTGTTATCTACTGTATGTAGAGGTGTTATCAGTCATTGTACAAGAGGCGGTGAGCTGTGATATCACCTATTGTGAATGGTGGATCCTGTGTTATCTACTGTATATAGAGGTGTTATCAGTCATTGTACAGGAGGAGGTCAGCAGTGATATCACCTATTGTGAATGGTGGATCCTGTGTTATCTACTGTATACAGAGGTGTTATCAGTCATTGTACAGGAGGAGGAGGTGAGCTGTGATATCACCTATTGTGAATGATGGATCTTGTGTTATCTACTGTATATAGAGGTGTTATCAGTCATTGTACAGGAGGAGGTCAGCAGTGATATCACCTATTGTGAATGGTGGATCCTGTGTTATCTACTGTATACAGAGGTGTTATCAGTCATTGTACAGGAGGAGGAGGTGAGCTGTGATATCACCTATTGTGAATGATGGATCTTGTGTTATCTACTGTATATAGAGGTGTTATCAGTCATTGTACAGGACAAGGAGGTGAGCTGTGATATCATCTATTGTGAATGGTGGATCCTGTGTTATCTACTGTATATAGAGGTGTTATCAGTCATTGTACAGGAGGAGGAGAGCTGTGATATCACCTATTGTGAATGGTGGATCCTGTGTTATCTACTGTATATAGAGGTGTTATCAGTCATTGTACAGGAGGAGGAGGTGAGCTGTGATATCATCTATTGTGAATGGTGGATCCTGTGTTATCTACTGTATATAGAGGTGTTATCAGTCATTGTACAGGAGGAGGAGGTGAGCTGTGACATCATCTATTGTGAATGGTGGATCCTGTTTTATCTGCTGTATATAAAGGTGTTGACTCTTAAATAATGCAGCATTTCAAATAAGAACATACTCCAAAAGATTCTGGGGACCGAGACAGATAGGAGAGTAGCAAGAAAGGCTAGTCTCTGGTGAATTCACCCCATTTGCGTGTATACGGAGAGACCGGTCACTCAAGGCAGTCAGCAGGGAGAAGCCTTCAGGGAACAGACTTTCTGACTAGTCTCCAGCAAGATTTGATCCCTGACAGAACCCCCCATAGTATTCCACATAGTATATTGCACCCCCAAATTCCTCCATATATTATGCACCCCAATAGACCTCCATATAATATAATGCACCCCCATAGTCCTCAATATAGAATAATGCACCACCACAGTCCTACATATAGTATACTAGATGGCGGCCCGATTCTAAAGAATCGGGTAGTCTAGAATCCATATATAGTTTATTTACTAATAGTTAGGGGAGTGCGGTGAAATGAATTGTGTGTATACAGATGGCTCAGTGGGTAGCAGAGTATACGGTTGCTCAGTGGTTAGCACTGCGCGGTGGCTCAGTGGTTAGCACTGCGCGGTGGCTCAGTGGTTAGCACTGCGCGGTGGCTCAGTAGTTAGCACTGCGCGGTGGCTCAGTGGTTAGCACTGGGTGGTGGCTCAGTGGTTAGCACTGCATGGTGGCTGAGTGGTTAGCAGTGAGTGCGGTGGCTCAGTGGTTAGCAGTGAGTGCGTGGGCAGAGTGGTCAGCGCAGCGCCGTGGGCAGAGTGGTCAGCACAGCGCCGTGGGCAGAGTGGTCAGCACAGCGCCGTGGGCAGGGTGGTCAGCGCAGTGCCGTGGGCAGGGTGGTCAGCGCAGCACCGTGGGCAGGGTGGTCAGCGGTGGGGGGGACGGACACACACACACACAGACACACACTCTGATATATTTACCACCGTCCCTGCTTCTTCCCTGCCACCTGCGTCTTCCTGAGTCCTCTGTTCTGCCGACATGTCGCCGCACCCAGGACTGGATCCAATATGGCGTCCAGGAACTCTCGGTGGCCCGATTCTAACGCATCGGGTATTTTAGAGTATAGAAATAGAGATTGCATGGGGAAGGCGGTGAGGGCTGAATTGGGAGGAACTTTGAAGAAGGAGCGGCCGGTGAAGAACGGCGTGGCAGGGGGAGGAGGGAGGACAGAACAGCAGGGGGAGGAGGATGGAGGACAGAGGAGGTAGCGGGGCGGCGGGGTGTGGGAGGATGTAGCAGCACAGGCAGGGGGAGGAAGGAACGGCAGGGGGAGGATGGAGCACAGAGCGGCAGGGGGAGGAGGACGGAGGATGAAGCGGCGGGGTGGGGGAGGATGGAGCAGCACAGGCAGGGGGAGGACAGAGGATGGAGTGGCAGAGGGGATGAGGACAAAGGAAGGAGGAGGAAGCATTGCGGTGGGGGAGGATGGAGCGGCACAGGCAGGGGGAGGATGGAGCGGCAGGGGGAGGATGAAGCACAGAGCGGCGGGGGAGGTGGAGGACAGGATGAAGCGGCGGGGTGGGAGAGAACGGAGCAGCATAGGCAGGGGGAGGACGGAGGATAAAGTGGCGGAGGTGAGGAAGGCAAAGGAAGGAGGAGGAAGCGGTGGGGTGGGGGAGGATGGAGTGGCACAGGCAGGGGAGGACGAAGCGGCATGGGGAGGATGAAGCACAGAGTGGCGGGAGGGAGGAGGGTGTAGGATGAAGCAGCGAGGTGGGGGAGGACGAAGCAGCACGGGCAGGGGGAGGACGGGGGATGGAGTGGCGGAGGTGAAGAGGACAAAGGAAGGAGGAGGAAGCGGGGGGGGAGGATGGAGCGGCACAGGCAGGGGGAGGACGGAACGACAGGGGGAGGACAGAGCGGCAGGGGGAGGACAGAGCGGCAGGGGGAGGACAGAGCTGCAGGGGGAGAACAGAGCGGCAGGAGGAGGACAGAGGACGAAGCGGTGGGGTGGAGGAGGATGGAGCAGCCCAGGCAGGGGGAGGATGGAGTGGTGGAGAGGAGGCGGACAAAGGAAGGAGGAGGAAGTGGTGGAGGAGGATGGAATGGTACAGGCAGGGGGAGGACGGAGCACAGAGCGGTGGGAGGAGGAGGATGGAGGACAAAGCGGCGGGGTGAGGGAGGATGGAGCACTGTAAGGCAGCTTAGTGGTTAGCAGAGTATACAGGGGTTCAGTGGTTAGCAGAGTACAGAGTATAGGGTGGCTCAGTGGTTAGCAGTGCGTGGTGGCTCAGTGGTTAGCAGTGCGCGGTGGCTCAGTGGTTAGCAGTGCGCGGTGGCTCAGTGGTTAGCACTGCGATGTGGCTCAGTGGTTAGCACTGCGCGGTGGCTCAGTGGTTAGCACTGCGCGGTGGCTCAGTGGTTAGCACTGGGCTGTGGCTCAGTGGTTAGCACTGCGCGGTGGCTCAGTGGTTAGCAGTGAGTGCGGTGGGCAGAGTGGTCAGCGCAGCGGCGCTGTGTGGGCAGGGTGGTCAGTGAAGCAGCGCTGTGTGGGCAGGGTGGTCAGTGCAGCAGCACGGTGGGCAGGGTGGTCAGTGCAGCGGGGCTGTGTGGGCAGGATGGTGAGCGCAGCGGCGCTGTGTGGGCAGGGTGGTCAGCGCAGCGGCGCTGTGTGGGCAGAGTGATCAGTGCAGGGCAGAGTGGTCAGCGGTGGGCAGAGTGGTCAGCGGTGGGGCGGACGGACACAACACTCCGATATACTTACCACCGTCCCTGCTTCTTCCCTGGCGCCTGCGTCTTCCTGAGTCCCGACATGTCGCTGCACCCAGGACTGGATCCAATATGGCGTCCGGGAACTCTCGCGAGACTTCCCGGACGCCATCTTGGAGAAAGTATGTCGCCACCCCTGGAGCCATGGATCCAATATGGCGTCCGGGAAGTCTCGCGAGACTTCCCGGACACCGTATTGGATCCAGTTCTCCAGGGGCGGCGACATGTCGGCGGTGGAGAAGACGGAGGAGAGGTGGTAAGTATAGGCGACTGTGTGTGCGTGTGTTGTGTGTGTGGTGTGTGTGTGGTGTGTGTATGTGTTAGGGGCTGCCATAAGCGTAGCGGGCTCTATGAGTCCCGGCTCCCGCTTACGGCCGCCATCTTGGCTCACCCTGAGCGGGTGTAGCTCTGCCGGACGTTGGGACAAAGTGACGGATGTGAGGTCACAAATCCTTCCGGCTTTTATATACAAGATTGCACACCCACAGACCTCCATATAGAATAATGCACCCCCACATTTCTCCATATAGAATAATGCACCCACACAGTTCTCTATCTAGAATGCACACCCAAAGTCCTCCATTTAGTATAATGCACGCCACAGTCCTCCGTATAGTATATTGCACATTTAAAGCATGACATATAGTACAATACACCCCCACATTCCTCCATATAGTATAATGCTCCGCTCCGTACACCTCGTACACACACGGCTCTGCTTGGTACACCTCGTACACACTTGGCTCCACTCCATACACCTCGTACACATTCGGCTCTGCTCCGTACACTTCGTACACACGCGGCTCTGCTCCATACACCTCGTACACACTCGGCTCCACTCCATACACCTCGTACACACTCGGCTCCACTCCATACACCTCGTACACATTCGGCTCCACTCCATACACCTCGTACACATTCGGCTCCGCTCCATACACCTCGTACACACACGGCTCCGCTCCGTACACCTCGTACACACATGGCTCCGCTCCATACACCTCGTACACACACGGCTCTGCTTGGTACACCTCGTACAAACTCGGCTCCACTCTGGAAACACACGGCTCCGCACACCTCATACACGTGGCTCAGCTCCGTACACACGTTACTCTGCTCAGTACACCTCATACACACTCAGCTCCGCTCCGTACACACGCGGCTCCGCTCCGTACACCTCGTGCACACTCGGCTCCGCTCCGTACTCCTCGTGCACACTCGGCTCTGCTCCGTACACCTCGTACACACTCGGCTCTGCTCCGTACACCTCGTACGCACTCTGCTCTGCTCCGTACACCTCGTACACACTCGGCTCTGCTCCGTACACCTCGTACACACTCGGCTCTGCTCCGTACACCTCGTACACACTCGGCTCTGCTCCGTACACCTCGTACACACTCGGCTCCACTCTGGAAACACACGGCTCCGCACATAACATACACGTGGCTCAGCTCCGTACACACGTTACTCTGCTCAGTACACCTCATACACACTCAGCTCCACTCTGTACACACGCAGCTCTGCTCTGTACACCTCGTACAGATACAGCTCCGCTCCATACACCTCGTACACATGCAGCTCCACTCCGAACAACTCCTACACACACGGCACTGCTCCATACACCTCGTACACACTCGGCTCCACTCCGTACACCTCCTACACACACGGCACTGCTCCATACACCTCGTACACACGCGGCATTGCTCCGTACACCTCGTGCTTATGCGGCATTGCTCGTACACCTCGTACACACTCGGCTCTGCTCCATACACCTAGTACACACTGGGCTCAGCTCCGTACACCTCGTACACACTCGGCTCAGCTCCGTACACCTCGTACACTCGGCTCTGCTCCGTACACCTCGTACACACTGGGCTCTGCTCCATACACCTAGTACACACTGGGCTCCGCTCTGTACACCTCGTACACACGTCTCCGCTCCGTACACCACGTACACACGCGGCTCCGCTCCGTACACCTCGTACACACGCGGCTCTGCTCCGTACACACGCGGCTCCGCTCCGTACACCACGTACACACACGTCTCCGCTCCGTACACCTCATACACACTCGGCTCCGCTCCGTACACCTCATACACACTCGGCTCTGCTCCGTACACCTCATACACACTCGGCTCTGCTCCGTACACCTCATACACACTCGGCTCCGCTCCGTACACCTTGTGCACACGCGACTCCGCTTCATACACCTCATACACGCTCGGCTCCGCTCCGAACACCTCATACACACTCGGCTCCACTCCTTACACCTCATACACACGCAGCTCTGCTACATTCACACTATACATCCCTCTTGATCCCACACAAACTCACCTCATCCATTTCTTCACCTCTTCACTTCCTGCTTGGTGGAAGCTGCCCTGCATACTCGGAGATGCTGATCATGTGACCCCTGACTCCTCCCCTCCATTGACATCATCACAGGTCCTGTAAGCACAGGCCTGTGCAGCTCCACAGGTGGGCTCACACTGCAGGGTGGGGGGGGATAATGCGGCGGCAGCGGCCAGGACTATAGTAGAGAGAGTGGCATCAGCAGGGAGCCCGCGCTACCACCGGGCGCCCCTGCGGATGCCGTCCTCTGTCTACTAGCAGCCACACAGATCTAGCAAAGCCCCTGGGAGCGGGAGCAGGGCAGCAAATAACAATGACAGCTGTCTCCCTGCGGCGCCCCCTGGAGCGTGGCGCCCTGTGCGGCCGCACGACTCGCACATGCCAAAGGCCGGCCCTGCCCGCACCGAAACGTTGTGCCACTTTTACAGGCTCATTAAAGCCTTTTTTCTGCTATAATTTGAGTGCTGGCTGACTTTTTTTTTTTTTTTTTTTTTATAGGTTATAGATGGGGATACCCATTTCAGCTAATCGCTTCAAGAGAGGGAAAGTCTGCGACATTCCGTAAGATAGACGACTTGCCTACTTTCTGTAATACCTTTGACCTGCCTGATGTTGATTTGCCGGATTGGCCCACCTTTCCTGGGCTGCCTGCCCCTCCATCCAGGTGGCAGAGGATCGGAGAGGAGTGGCCCAACAGGAGACCATCGCCTCAAACAGAGCCAGCCTTATTCTTCATAAACTTATTAGCTTTGCTCTTATTGACTGACGTATCCACCCAGTTGCGGAGGATATGATTGTCCACACAGACCGGACTAGATATTAGTGAGAAGAACTGGAGATTATGTTTAAAATTTTCTTTGTTGTTTTACTCGATTCCTCCTGTTAGGTCTGGTTGTAATTTGATCTGCTTGTAAACCCTCAGTGGGTTTATGTTACAGTTGGGACTTGTTTTTGTCGATTACAACAGCCCCACTCTTTTTCTTCCCATATACTTTTTTAATGTATTTTAGGAACTTGCTTTACTCTGTTGTTATATATTTTGGAAAGGTTGAGAGGGCAGGTTGTGGGAGCGCGATCCCTCGGCTTCTACGCACCTCTCCCAGTGCTAGATAGCATTAGCTATCTAAAGTTTGCACTTCTGCTCCCTCTGGTGGAGATTCACCAATGTTTGTGGAACAATCTTGGTTCCACTTTTTTCTGTACCTCTCTTCTTTCTTTTTTCTTTTTCCCATACTTGCCCTGTTATTTTTGTTCCCATGTCCGGGGGTGCTGATTGGTTATGTGTCGACTGTCATCTTGCAGGTTTACCCCAATGGATAAATTAAAATGTTGCTCGTACAATGTTAAGGGTTTCAATCAACCTGAAAAGAGGAGACAAATAACTTACTTTTCCCATAAGCGTAGGATACATATTCTGATGTTGCAGGATACCCACTTTAGGGACAATGCAACACCAAAGTGTGAAACGGGTTATTACCCAACCTGGTATGACTGTACTAATCCTAGCTCTACTTTTGAATGGTATAAGTTGAATGGAGCAGGTACGTCTGAACTGTGAACCCAAGATACCCACTGCACCCTAGAATCCAATGTACTCTTCTCCCTCTGTATTAACGGGTACGTCAACTGTGAACCCGGAATACCCACTGCACCCTAGAATCCTATGTACTCCTCTCCCTCTGTGTTAACGGGTACGTCTGAACTGTGAACCCAGAATACCCACTGCACCCTAGAATCCTATGTACTCCTCTCCCTCTGTGTTAATGGGTACGTCTGAACTGTGAACCCAGAATACACACTGCACCCTAGAATCCTATATACTCCTCTCCCTCTGTGTTAATGGGTACGTCTGAACTGTGAACCCAGAATACCCACTGCACCATAGAATCCTATGTACTCCTCTCCCTCTGTGTTAATGGGTACGCTGCTGTTTTTTCCCTGATTACAATTCCATGTATCATACTTCAAATTTAGGTTTTGCATATTGATAAGTCTTTGCTTCTTACACCTATTACTCTCCTTCCATTTGATTATGTCTCTTTATGCAGCATTAATGCTAGTCAAATGTTCTCTTAGCTGCATTGTGTTAATTACTCCCTGCTGTGAGCTGTCCTCCTGCTCCCTCCTCCTCCCTTTTCTCACCTGGACTCATTTCTTGGGTATTTGAATGGTATAGGTAGAATGGAGCAGGTCAGACATGACCTTGGTCAGATATGACATTATTGAAGTGTGACATTTTTAAGTGTCACATCAGAAATATCCCAGAAATAACACAGAAGTAACAAGAAGGTACCAGCAAAACCATCTAACTGTCTTTGTTACTTTACTTTTCTTTTTTTTTTTTCCATGTCCTTTACTTCAATGTCTGTTTTCAATGTCTTCAATACTTAAAATAACAGTGGCACGTGTAACTGCACAGTCCTCCACTCATCTCTGCTGTCCATGTGGTGCGACTGGAAGACAATGACATAGAGGGACACTCAAACACTGTGTATAACTCCATTCACTACTAATCTTTACTATGTCTTTTATTTCACTGTTTGTTTTCTTATGTGCTCCCGCCACCAACATTTATCACCCTATCCCCCCCCTCCATCACCACTCATTCACATCAGCCCCTCTCTCCTGCCCTACTCTATGTACAGCTCCCATGTTATCTTCAGTTTACTGAAGACTCTCAGCCAATCATATTCCAAAGTTTGTCATAATAAATCATGTCCTAATTCCAAAAACTATCTGCTCTTTCTCTTTTTACTGCTGCTCCTCTCAGGTGATATCTCTCCCAAACCTGGTCCGCCCTCTGCTAACTTCACCCCCTCTCCCACCTCACACAGAAACCTCACTAACCTTATTAGCATCACCTGCACACCTTCATCTCCCTCTTTTAATTGCGTTCTCCGGAATCCACGGTCTGTATGCAACAAACTTCCCTTCATTCATAACTACTTTCTCACTAACTCTCTCAACCTCCTGGCCCTCACTGAAACCTGGATCCAGGATTCAGACACTGCTTCCCCTGCTGCTATTTCTTATGGCGGTTTACATTTCTCTCATTCCCCGAGACCTGGGAATAGACATGGGGGTGGAGTTGGCTTACTCCTGTCCCCACAATGCACTTTCCAGGTCATCCCTCCTGACCCATCATTCTCATTCCCCTCTTTTGAGGTTCACACCATTAGGCTATTCCATCCCCTTCCCCTCAGAGTAGCGGTTGTATACCGCCCCCCCCAGGGTCACCCACCCAGTTCCTCGACCATTTCTCCACATGGTTGATACACTTCATGTCCTCAGAATTACCAACCCTCATTCTGGGAGACTTTAACATCCCCATAAGCAGCACCACCTCCCCATCTGCATCCCAGCTCTTATCGCTAACCACGTCACTCGGCTTCTCACAGCTCTCAACCTCCGAGACACACAAGGGTGGCAATACCCTTGACCTGATCTTTACCCGGCTCTGCTCTACCTCCTTAGATAACTCACCTCTTCTCTCCGACCACAACATTCTCTCCTTATCACTTACTAACCCTCACTCACCACAGCCCACCCCTACCTATCAAACATCCAGAAAGCTACAGACCATTAACCCTCATGCACTCACAGACTCTCTCATCTCATCACTGTCCCCAATCTCCTCATTCTCCTGTCCAGATCTGGCAGTAAATCACTATAATAACACTCTCAGAAGCACCCTGGACCAAGTAGCGCCCCTCACCCTCAGAACCTCCAAACATAGAACAAAACAGCCCTGGCTCACATCACAAACTCAATTTCTCCAGCGATGCTCTAGGAGTGCTGAACGCCTATGGAGGAAAACTCGCTCACCAGAAGACTTTATCCATTATAAATTCATGCTAAAAACTTACAACTCCGCCCTTCATCTTGCCAAACAAACCTACTTCACCACCCTGATTTCCTCACTATCTAACAATCCAAAAAAACTCTTTGACACTTTTCACTCTCTCCTCAGTCCTAAAGTGCAAGCCCCCATCACCGACCTCTGTGCTGATGATCTGGCCTCTTACTTTATGTAGAAAATAGACAACATCCGCCAGGAAATCAGCTCCCAGCCTCCAAGCGCTGACACTCCCATTCTTCCCCACATCTCCTCCAGCTCACTCTCCACATTTGACAAAGTTACAGAAGAAGAGGTTGCCAGGCTCCTCTCTTCTTCTCGTCCCACTACATGCACCACTGACCCCACCCTCTCACACCTACTCCAGTCTCTCTGTCCGGTCGTCACCACTCACCTAACCAAAATCTTCAACCTCTCCCTCTCTTCTGGCATCTTCCCCTCCTCCTTCAAACACTCGATCATTACTCCATTATTAAAGAAAGCTTCTCTCGACCCATCCTGCACAAATAACTACAGACCAGTCTCCAACCTCCCCTTCATCTCTAAACTGGAGCGCCTGGTCTACTCCCGCCTCACCCGTTACCTCTCCGCTCACTCTCTTCTAGATCCATTACAGTCTGGCTTCCACCCCCTTCACTCTGCAGAAACTGCCCTCATCAAAGTGACCAATGACCTACTGACAGCAAAACGTAATGGTGACAAGGGGCGTGGCTTGGACATGGAGCTGTGAAGACACACTCTCCACGAGCTCTGCTTATCTAAGGCCCTCACAGACTATAATTAGCTTTTTATTGCCTGCCTAACTGGGTCTACATGAAAGGGAAGACTGGCCTCCGTTCCCAGGCCCCCCGTGAGCCTGCAGCGGGCCCTGGAGGAGCAGATATCACTAAATACCTGGCAGCACCCGGCAGCACAGGAAAAAGACCCAAACCTGCAGCAATGGCGGCGGGGGGTCCTGCTCCCTCACTCCCCTCCACCTCAGGGGAAGCGATCCTCATTGAATGCAGTGGCTCCTCGCAGCAGCTCTGGTGCTGCTTATAAATCTACAGCTGGAGACAGGACCCAGGGCTTATCTGTGACAGGGGATGTGATTAAGAAGAAGCAGGGAGCCAGAGACTTGAAGGAAGCAGCCGAGGTGAGAGGTAACCCTTCCTACTCCTCCCCTCCCTCCTGTCCCAGCCAGCTTGTTCAGGGAGTGAAAACTCAGTGCATTGCTGCTCCATCCACTGATTCTACCCTTCTGTCCTTGGGGCTTGGAGGATCCCCACAATTATCAGGGACTGTCCACACTGAGGGTGACCCCTCTAACAGCAGATCCATGCCTAATTTGTCTCCCATAGAAGTGGATCTACGGGGCGACCAGCAGCTCTCCCCCAAGTGTGTGAGTGCAGAGACCTGTGCACACCTCCCCATGAATGCTCTGGATCTCACAGCACGGCTAAATGCTATTCCCCACAAGATAGACATGGAGGGCTACATACAGAGGTTGGAGGCAGTGTGTAGAGGGGAGCTGGGGACCCTCAAGGAAGATGTGTCTACCCTCCACACTAATGTTACTACATTGGAGGCCACAGTGGAGAGACTCTCCTCGCAAGTACAGTCTCAGCAACAGCTTCTAGATCTCCATTCAAACAACTTTCACCTATTGCTGGATATGATGAAAGAGGCGGAAAATAGGAATCGTCGAAACAATATTCGGGTCCGTGGTCTCCCAGAGTCTGTTGCACCACGGGACCTAGAGTTGGCCCTTCATGGTATCTTTAATTCTTTGCTGGGAAGAGAGGCGGATGTGCACATTGATATTGATAGAGCCCATCGATCCCTGGGTCCCAAAAACCCTGATGCTGCCAGACCAAGGGATGTCATTTGTCGCATCCACTATTATCATATTAAAGACGACATCATGTCTAAAGCCAGGGATCATGATTCCATTGACTTCAATAGATCGGAAATCTTGCTATTGGCTGATCTCTCACGCATCACCCTAGCTAAGAGACGTGCACTACGCCCCCTACTGGAAGCGCTTAGAGAGAGACATATTCCATACAGCTGGGGATACCCCATTCCAGCTCCAAGTGAGGAGAGAGGGGGGGATGACTGTACTGAGATCACCGGAGGACCTGCTGGACTTCACTTCTGCCTTAGACTTGCCATTGATGTAACTAGGTGAATGGCCGCAACTATCCTCTTTTGGCCTACGAGGTCTGCGACGTACTGGAGATCCCGCTGTTGGGCCTTTGAATAAGAGGCAAAGGAGTCGGCGCCGCCAACGCAGATCTTCTGGTCGTCCTGCGGACACTTGATTTTCAACAATACCTTGAAAGTTTGAGGTATATTTACCCCTTTTTTTGGGGGGGTCTTTTGGTCTTCCTACCCCTCCCGCAGGAGCTGTGAGTCCGGACACATGACTTTTGTGGGCTCCGGCAGAAACTCTATATGGTGAAGTTACAAACAAGGTTCTCAGAACTTTTGATCTTTTGCTGTTCGCTTTAAATGGGGGGAGGAGGGGGGATGTGAGTTTTGTTTACAGTTAAGCTGTGCTAATTGTTCTATGCTCTGATTGGGGACTCATATGCATGAAACATGGAGGGTTAATATTGATACGTAAATATACATATATGTACTTCCTAACTAGCCTAATATATGCAACAGTTCACGCTCCATTGATGGGGCCTAGATATTTATACATACTTACCCTCCACTATTAAGGTCCTAGTTAGTAATTGTCCAGGAGGGCTTATGGCATTTGTATTTTTTGTGTTATGTTGGCTGCGGGGGCGGAGCTGGTTGCTCGGTGTCCGACTACTTCCCACCTTAGGGCGTGTCATTGACACACTACTGTTCTCTGTCTGATCAAGTTTCTAATTTCTTCTTTTTTTTTTTCCTCTTCTCTACTTAATCCCTACCTCTTTTTTCCCTTAACGCTCTCCCCTTCCCTTTCATTTTCCCTCCCCCCATCCACCTCTGTTTGTCCTGGTATTGATAGTGGGATAGGAACTGGGGTTCTGATGGCGAATCTGCAGCTCTGTTCCCTGCATGTCAGGGGATTCAATGTCCCAGAAAAATGTTCGAAAGTGTTATATCATATGCACAAGAAGCGGGTAGATGTTCTCCTACTTCAGGAGACGCATTTTAAGACGGATAAGATCCCTGCTCTTGGTCATAGATATTACACACAATGGTTCCATGCTAGTAATCCAGAGACCAAGTCGAAGGGGGTTAGCATAGCATTACATAAAAATCTACAGACTCAGGTGTTGGCCTCTAAGTCAGACCCAAATGGCAGATTCTTGTTTGTCAAGATTAGAATTATTAATGACACGTTTACGATCGCTAATTTCTACCTGCCTAATCAGGACCAGGCTCGGACATGTAGACGTTACCTTCGCGATCTCGCTGCATTTGCAGAGGGATATGTGATAGCGGGGGGTGACTACAATATGGTGTTGGACCGTGCCATGGATTCCTCCTTGGGCAGGTCGTCAGTGCCCCCTTCGCAACTCGAGAGCCTGAAACGCGTGTTGACAGACCTAAGACTGGTAGATGCCTGGCGGATCATGCACCCCACGGACAGAGACTACACCTATTTTTCCACAGTCCACAATTCCCATAGTCGGATTGATTATTTTTTGGTGAGTCATGGTCTTTTGTCTTTTGACCTCCAGACAAGAATTGATGTAACAATCTGGTCGGACCATGCTCCGATGATGATGTCTCTGCGGCTACCGGGCTCGTCCAGGGGGGAGTGGACCTGGTCCCTGAACCCTGGATTGTTGAGCGATCCTTCTTGTCTGCAGGCGGTACGGAAGGCAATTACAGAATTCCTTGACATACATAAGACCGACTCTACGGCCCTCCCCTTTCAGTGGGAGGCATTGAAGGGAGTTATCAGAGGGGTTCTCATTCAGCAGGAACAGGACTAAAGAGGAACAGGGCTGCGGCTATTACTGAACTGTTGTCTCAAGTGCAGACCCTAGAGACAGCTCACAAGAGAACGAGAGATATGCAGACGATGGCTGACCTCTTGCAGGCTAGGAGTAGATTGAGTGCTCTAGTTGACACTACTCTGGCAAGACAACGAGATCGCTTCCATAGATATTTATATGAATACTCGGATAAGCCGGGCAGAGCATTGGCGAGATTTTTACATCCTCGCTCACCTACTACATATATCGCTACCATAAAGTCGAGGTCGGGGGCGGCGGTCCATTCTCCTATAGAAATAGCAGACTCCTTTAGGCTGTATTATGACTCACTGTATAATCTTAAGGGCCCGCTTGCGGATATGTCCACAGAGGAGTTCCGCGCAAGGTTGGAGGAGTATGTTCATGACACGCCGCTCCCCCCTATTTCAGAGACTGAGGTTGAGGCTCTGGAGAGTCCTATGTCGGAATTAGAAATTACGGAGACCATTAAGGCACTGGCAAGCGGTAAGAGCCCAGGACCGGATGGTTTCTTGGCCAACTTTTACAAAATTTTTTCTGATTCCCTGTCACCCTTTTTAGTTAACTTATTTAATTCCATCTCAGCGACATGTCCCTTTGCTCTCCAGACGTTGATGGCCACGATTGTGGTTATTCCCAAACCGGACAAAGACCCCGGCATGTGTGCTAATTATCGACCCATCTCCCTCATTAACGTCGATGTGAAAATTTACACAAAGATCATAGCGAACAGGCTGGGTCCAGCTCTCACCAAGGTCATACACAATGACCAGGTGGGATTTGTGCAGCGTAGGGAGGCTAAAGATAACACGGTGAAAACCTTGCTCATTACTTCATATTTGCGCACAAGAAGGGTTCCAGCCTGTTTGCTATCCATTGACGCGAGAAGAAGGGGTTTGATCGCCTGGGCAGGCCTTTCCTGAGAGCATCTTTGGCACAGTTGGGGTTGAGGACTGGACTGCTTGATAAGATTTTTGCTTTGTACCAGGGCCCCACGGCACGACTTAAAATAAATGGCATTTTCTCGACACCCATCGCTATACACAATGGCACCAGACAGGGTTGTCCTCTATCCCCTCTACTTTACGTCATTGCCATGGAGCACTTAGCGGTGGCACTCCGCGGATCACCGGATATTGATGGAGTACGGATTGGTTAGCATAACTTTAAGTTATCACTATATGCGGATGATCTGCTTTTGTATGTTACCAATCCACTCATAGCTTTCCCGGTGCTCATCAGGGAATTTGGGAAGTTTGGAGACATCTCGAATTTCAAGGTTAATTACTCAAAAAAAGAGGTACTCAATATATCCCTGTCTGGTGACCTAGTGTCGCGACTCCAGGCGTCCTTCTCTTTTAAGTGGAAAACCTCTGCAATAAAATATCTGGGTGTACTGATTCCCACAGAGTTGAGTGAAATCTATGAGCTTAATTATGTTCCGCTTTTGAGGAGGACGATACTGGACTTGGCGAAATATAACAAACCTCGACTTTCTTGGTTTGGACGCATGAGTGTCATTAAAATGGACGTCCTACCTCGGTTTTTATATCTTTTCCAAACTGCCCCGATAAATATCCCGGATAGTTTTTTCAGACGTCTACAGTCGGCGGTTGACAACTTTATTTGGGGGAGCAGGAGACCGCGGATCCGTTTCTCTATTTTAACTAGACCTAAGAGTAAGGGGGGGGGGGTCGGGCCTCCCCGATTTAAAAAAATATTATCATGCGGTTCTGCTTTCTAGGCTAGCGGACTGGAGGTTTAATAAACAATGGGTAACCCTGGAGGGTCTCCTTACTCCTGTGTCTCTGTATTGGCTCCCCTGGCTTGAAAAGACCTCACGTCCCTCTGTGACGGAATGGGTCCCACTCACCCAGACGGTTATAAGACATTGGGACAAGATTAACTGCAAACTGAGGTTGACCTCCAGACCGGGTAGACTGAGTCCTTTGTTTGACAACCCCACATTTCCCCCTGCGATGACTAGATCGTCCTTTCTGTGTTGGTCAGCACGTGACCGGGTATGCCTGGGACAGGTTGCGGACAGACTAGCGGGGCTCGCTGGTGTAGAGGGGCTCCGGGGCCAGACCGGGGGGGGTGTCGTTCTCATGGATGGAGTTCGCCCAGATCCGAGATTATCTCTCAGGGATCTCCTTGGGGGTTCCAACACCATTTCAGTTGATGATGCTTTCATCTGAGGGCCCGTCCCATGTGGTCTCCATGTTTTATGTTCTGGTCCTGGCTGGGTTGGTGTCCGACCCTCTTGGATTCATGGAGGCTTGGGAGAGAGACCTGCACATCACCTTATCTGAGACTGATCGTCAAAAAATGTTTGTACTCACCCACAAAATGACGATCTCATGTGCTGCTCAGGAACGGAACTATAAAATGTTAACACGCTGGTACCGATGCCCCACTTTCCTACACAGGCTCGACCCTGGAGTGTCAGATGCCTGTTGGAGATGTGGGATAGAGAGGGGCTATATGCTCCATATCTGGTGGTCGTGCGGTCTCCTCCAACCCTTCTGGGGTCAGGTGTTTGAGGCCTTTCACCTGATGTCTGGGATTTATCATATGCCTTCCCCCAGATTGCTCTCCTGTCTCTGGTTCCTGCCGCTGTGTCCTCAGCAAAGAGGGGAATTTTGAGGTTCTGTTTAATGGCGGCTAGGGCTGTCATTCCCAAACACTGGAGGTCTACAGAGGTCCCCACCATGCTGGAATGGATAGCTGAGATGAACAAACTGAGTCGCATAGAGTCTTTGATGGCCGATGATCATGGCACCGGATCAGACGGGGGTAGTACATGGTATCTATGGCATTCTTTTAAGGAGAGCTCGGAGTTTGCGGATTGGTTGTTGCGATCCTCTCTTCCTTCTTGAGCTAGATTAACCAGGTTTCCTCTTCTCTCCCACCCCCTCCTTTTTTTTTTTTTTCCCCCTCTCCACCCCTTCTTCCCTTCTGTTCCCTCCTTTCATGTCTTCTTTCATTACTTTTCCCCTTCTTTTTTCTCTTTTTTATTTCATGGTCTGCAGGGACGACGGAGATGTTTGGATGGCTACGGAATAGCGAGAACTGTCTTACACTTCGCTTCAAGCTTCATCTTGATGTGATATAATTGGTGAATTATATTCATCAGGGTCTTTTGAGACGGCTGCCGGGGTCTCGGCCTTGGCAATGGAACGTGTTTTCTGTCATACCCCAGACTATGTACGAATGTGTAATTCTTTATATCTGAATTGTTACCTTTTTTTTTTCTTATGACCTTTTGAAATTAATAAATACATTTATTGAAAAAACTTAATGGCGACCACTCTCTGCTTATTCTTCTAGATCTCTCTGCAGCTTTTGACACTGTTGACCACCATCTCCTACTCTCTATGTTGCACTCCATTGGTATAAAGGACACTGCACTCTCCTGGCTCTCTTCCTATCTTTCTGACTGCTCTTTCAGTGTATCATTTGCTGGCTCTACTTCCCCCCCTCTTCCTCTCACTATTGAGGTCCCTCAGGGTTCAGTCCTTGGATCTCTTCTCTTCTTTCTCTACACAGCCCCGATTGGACACACCATCAGCAGATTTGGCTTCCAGTACCATCTCTATGCTGACAACACACAATTATACACTTCAGCTCCTAACCTTACCCCTGCGATGTTAAAGAACACCAATGACTGTTTAGCTGCTGTTTCCAAC
Source organism: Allobates femoralis (assembly GCA_033576535.1). NCBI lineage: Eukaryota > Metazoa > Chordata > Amphibia > Anura > Aromobatidae > Allobates > Allobates femoralis. The sequence continues at coordinate 139,891 of JARQOC010000065.1, forward strand.
ATCATATCGGCTCTATTTAAAACTCAACCTCTCCAAAACTGAACTTCTTTTGCTCCTGCCCTTCACTAACCTCCCTAAATCTGACATCTCTCTCTCTGTGTGGTACCACGAGAACTCCTAGGCAGCAGGCTTGCTGTCTGGGTGAAACGTTTGACACCGATCTATCCTTCACCTCCTATATACAATCTCTTGTCCGTTCTTGTCGCTTACACCTGAAGAACAACTCTAGAGTCCGCCCCTTTCTCACCATGGAAACAACTAAAACCCTCACCGTGGCCCTAATCCACTCCTGCCTTGATTATTGCAATTCTCTGTTAATCGGCCTCCCCCTCTCTAAACTCTCCCCTCTACAGTCCATCCTTAATGCAGCAGCCAGGATCACCTACCTGGCCAATCGTTACTCAGATGCCTCCGCTCTGTGCCAGTCATTGCACTGGCTGCCCATAAACTGCAGGATAAAGTTCAAATTGCTTGTTCTCACCCTCAAAGCACTTCACAATGCAGCGTTCCTCTACATCTTCTCCCTTATCTCTATCACCCCACCCGTTCTCTACGATCTACAAATGACCTTCGACTAACATCTGCACTAATCCGATCCTCCCACTCCCGGCTCCAAGACTTCTCCCGAGCCGCACCAATTCTCTGGAATACTCTACCCCAAGAAATCAGGACCATCCACAACTTACATGGCTTCAGACGCTCACTGAAAACACATCTTTTCATGGCGGCCTATCATGCCCCCTAACAAAATTCCTCTGTACTGTACATAGCCCATTCACTATCTCTCTCGACATAACTCTTCTTCAAATTCCACCAAACCCAAAAGGTCTACACAGATTGTCTGGTGACCATTCATGTAACTTTATTTCTATTCCCCATTTCCTCAAGATGCCTGGACCATTATGGCCCCTTTACACGCAGCTACAGGTAACAGGTTTTCCACAGGTAACTTACTGGCTGCAGTGAAATCATGGAGACATGGTTCTATCTTGTTGCTGTGTACAAATGGAATAATCTCTCCATGATTTCACTGCAGCCAGTAAGTTACCTGTGGAAAACCTGTTACCTGTAGCTGCGTGTAAAGGGGCCATTAGTGTGATAAGCCCCTGTACTTTGTATAACCCCTATCACGTTGTAGATTGTAAGCTCTTGAGCAGGGTCACCCTTATTTTTTGTTTTATCTATTGTATTGTATTTTTTACATTGATTTTATGCTTATTGTATTGTTTCCAATTATTGTACTGTTTTCTTTCTCTACTGGAATTACTGTATTATATTGAGTATTTTTTTACTGCATTATACTGTGTATTTTCATCCATTACCCATTGTATTGTAAAGTGCTGCGGAATATGTTGGCGCTATATGAATAAAGATTTTATTATTATTTATTATTATTAAATCCAAAGGTGTCTCCATTGGTTTCCATAAAAATTTTAACCTGGAAGTACTTAAATCACAAATAGACCCCATGGGACGGTTTCTTTTTATACAGGTGTCATGGTCTTCCAAAGTGTTGGCTATAGCTAATTTGTATTATCCCAACAGCGGTCATCAAAACAAATTTTCCGGACAAAGTACCTTAAAGTCGGCGCTGCTGCCAGGAAGATGTTGAAACACCAAAGACACAAGATGTCTGGGTACGGTGATAGCTGGTTTATTTTCCGACGCGTTTCAGAGCCACATTCTGAGCTCCATCCTCAGGGAACATCAAGATCATACTGAACACAATTGTATTTATCAGAGAAAAGGCACCAAAAGATGATGCAGACATAATTGCAATGACATCAGAAAATAGGGAGGATCACAATATGACGTCACATTGTTTATCAACAAAGTCTCGTCGAGACTACAATTATTATGAGTGAAAAAATACATAAAATTCACGAAGAAATAAGTAAATATGGTGCAAACATTTAGTAACAACCATATTAATATGTAAATTAAGTGAAACAAATATTTAAAACAGTAATGTGAAAAAAGTAAAAAAAGAAACAGCATAGTGCGGGATAGAACCCATATCATAGAAGATAGTGATCTTATGTTACAGATTGTGTGAGTGTACTACCTGTTGTGCTATATATTTATGTGTGTATCTATAGTGGAAGATCGAAAGAAGTGAGTAAAATAGAGTTTGAAAAAATAGAAAAATATAAAGATCAGAAAGTGTAAAACTTGTGCTATATGGAGGTGAAACGGATGATAACATTGTATATTTAAATGTGTACTGAGATATAGTGATGAAAAATAATCGAATTTGTGATAAAAAACAAGTAGAAATCGTGTATCAGGTGGATATTGTGCACCAAAAACATCACTTATTAAATTTATCACCAATGTAAGAAAAAGATATGAATATTCCCTATTTGTAAAGGTTATAGTAATTCATTTCTCTAATATAGGTATCAAGATGTTCCAGAAATGCTGGGAAGACCAAGAAGAAGAAGGAAAATATGTGATCAATTAACTAGTTATCAATAATTTTCAATAAAAGCATGGAAATGTGTATTAAAAACTATTCAGTTGAATTTATTCAAGATATATGTAAACAGGGGCTGACTGGTGACGCAAACCCTGGGTGGCAAATTTTTTCCGGCAGCCCTGAGGACCGGGGGGGGGGGGGGGTTGGTGCTGTCGGTAATTTTCGACGGCCCGTCTCAGTCCCTCCAGCCCTTAGGGGAGGACCGGGGTGGGGGAGGGGGAAGTGCTGTCGGAAACTCTCGGTGGACCATCTCAGTCCCAGCCAGGCCCGTATTTGGAGTTCCTGCCGCCCTAGGCACTGTCAGCGGTGCAACATCACGCCACACCCCTCTGCAGACAGGAGTAGCTAAAAGGAGTCTAGAGGTTCCCATTATGGTTGGAGATGTGGATGGTTGCTGGATGACTGCCACCATGTCACAACAAGGTTGTGACATCAGCAAGGAGGTGGCAGTCATGTTTTGGGTCGTAATCATGTGGAGAGAGCTAGTTTGCCCCTATAGGGTCCATGAAGGCGTGAAAAGGACCACGGCAAAATATATATACTTTTAGACTGACCACTTTTTTTCTCGTACAAAATCATCCCCATGCATGACAATGCACCATCTCTTGGTACAGAGCAAAGCCCTGAGTAATTGGCTGCTATGGACATAAAAGTAGAGAAAACCATGGTGTGGCTACCAGTCTCCCCTGATCTCAGCCCTATTGAGAAACATGGAAGTACCTTCAAGCAAATAAATCTAAGATGCTGTAAGACCTTAACCATCAAACCAGCAGCTCTGGGAGTCAATTATGACATCCTGCAAACAAATGCAATCAGAAAACATCCAAAACCTGACAAGTTCAATAAAAACAAGAATTGTGAAGGTGATATCAAAGAAAGGCGATATACAATATGAGACATACTGGTAGGATGTTTTCATTGTGAGCCCCAGTGAGGACAGTGTTGATGATGTATGTAAAGTGCTGTGGAGTTCATAGTGTAATATAAGTGCAAAAAAATATTTCTTCATATGTCGTCACAATACAAGGATCTGAGGATCTTCTATTTCGAGGTCAGGGGCTCTCTGATGCCATGTCGCTGCCTGTCTCGCTTTCTTCCTCTTTTGACACTGCAGTGCGGTGGACAAGAGGGCATTAACTGGTTAATAACATGAAGTATGGAGTGTGTACTAACTGAGCCATACACCCTCCCCATACCATGTCCAGCAGACATTGTAGGATTACTATATGGATTTTATTATTAGGGCACGGACACACTGGCGTGAAACTTGGATGAGTGCAATGTGTAATTTTATCGCAGTGCAGTCAGTTAATCAACGTCTGAAACACATTGGTGAGTGTTGGACGCTTTTTTCTCATCCAGATTCTGGATGGGAAAAAAGTCACAAAATGCTGCGACAGTCTGTGATTCATGTGCGAGACTGGCCAATGCAAGTCTATGAGTCCGACAAAATCATGGACCGCACACTGACAGCACACGGACCATCCGAGAGGCATCAGTTTTTTTCACTGATACATTCTCATTCTTCAGCTGAGACAACTGTAAAATGCTCCTGTAAATGATTATACAGTAATAGCTGCTGAGAAACAAAACAGATTGCACACGGATGTGATCTAAGAAAACTGTCGGACACTCGCACAGCATTTGGATGTCCCAGTGGCCAGCTACACAGACAGCCCGCCACAGCCACACACAGAGCCACAGCCACACACAGAGCCACAGCCACACACAGAGCCACAGCTACACAAAAACAGTCAGCTACATAGACAGCTACGCAGACACAGTAAGCCACACAGAGAGACACAGCCACATAGACAGCCACACACATAGTCACAGCCAGCCACAGACAGAGCCACAGCAACATACACAGCCATAGCCAGCCACACACAAGCACACACAGACACAGCCAGCCAGACACAGACACAGCCAGCTACACACACAATATAAGCCACACACACAATCAGCCACACACATACAGCCACACACATAGCTAGCCACACACAGCCAAAGCCAGCCAGCCACATAGACAGCCACACACACAGCCAAAGCTAGCTACACACAAGCACACACAGACACAGCCAGCCAAACACAGACACAGCCAGCTACACACACAATATCAGCCACACACACAATCAGCCACACACATACAGCCACACACATAGCTAGCCACACACAGCCAAAGCCATCCAGCCACACATACAGCCACACACATACAGCCAGTCACATAGACAGCCACACACACAGCCAAAGCCAGCCACACACAGGCGCAGCTACCCACACACACAGACACAGCCAGCCACACACACAGCGACCAACATAGACAGCCATAGCCAGCCACACACAGACATACAGCCAACCACACAGCCAGCCACACACACACAGTCAGCCACACACAGCCAAGCAGCCCCAGCCACACACACACAGCAGCCTGCCCCGGTCCTTGCCCCCATACGTGCGCACACACACACACACACACACACACACCAACCAGCCCAGGCCCCACCGCACATGCACAGCAGCCTACCAAGCCCCCTCACACACAGCAGCCTGCCACAGCCTCCCTCCCACACAGCAGCCTGCCCCTGCCCCCCCGACACATACAGCAGCCTGCCCCTGCCCCCCCACACATACAGCAGCCTGCCCCAGCCCCCCCCACACACATACAGCAGCCTGCCCCAGCCCCCCCCACACACATACAGCAGCCTGCCCCAGCCCCCCCCCACACACACACATACAGCAGCCTGCCCCAGCCCCCCCCACACACATAGAGCAGCCTGCCCCAGCCTCCCCCCCACACACATACAGCAGCCTGCCCCAGCCCCCCCCCACACATACAGCAGCCTGCCCCAGCCCCCCCCCACACACATACAGCAGCCTGCCCCAGCCCCCCCCACACACATACAGCAGCCTGCCCCAGTCCCCCCCCACACACACAAAGCAGCCTGCTCCAGTTCTCCCCCCCCACACACACAAAGCAGCCTGCTCCAGTTCTCCCACACACACACACAAAGCAGCCTGCTCCAGTTCTCCCCCACACACAAAGCAGCCTGCTCCAGTTCTCCCCCACACACAAAGCAGCCTGCTCCAGTTCTCCCCCCCCACACACGCAAAGCAGCCTGCTCCAGCTCCCTCCCCATACGGTCACTTACTCACTGCTGCTGTGCGCCTGCAGTGATGACTGTGCTGGCCTGGGAGTGAATGGAGAGCGAGCTGCTGCCTCTGGAAGTAGCGCCATGTGGTGGGGTGTGAGTGCGGTGTCCCTGGGTACGGCGCACAGGAGCAGCACTGGTTTGCAGGCGCCGGAAATGGAGTTTCATGGGCGGGACACAATTCAGGAGAGGCAAGCGCGCTCTCTCCTATCTCCACCCTCAAAGAACTTGCTGCTGTGTGATGCAGTGTCCCGGCAGCATAGCGATCACTTGTGCTTTGCAGCGGGGCTCACAGCAAGCCCAGACTGGCGGGCAGTAACGGCCAGTGGCGGCCGACCGCAGATGCAATTAAATGTAATGGCCAGCGGCCAGAGGAGCGGGCGCAGCGGCCCAAAGTACCGCGGACCATAGGGAAAAGTTGGGCGGCCCTGAACTGTTGATAATCCACCGGCCTGGGGGGCAAATGCCTCCCTGCAAGCCGGCCCAGTCCGCCCCTGTATGTAAAAATATGTGTGTATATATAAAAATAATAATAATAATAATTTATTTGGAATTAAATATATAGGAAAATATATAGAGAACTAAAATGTTAAATATTGAATATTAGAAATATAAGATAGCAAAAAATTGACCAATAAAAATTTGGGATCAATAAAAATTTTTTTTAAAAATCGATAAAAAATTTTCAAACAAAGGTGTATCTTAAATTATTATATAACAATGTTCCATATTATCTGCATATTTAGAGGGTTATAAAATTACACAAATGTTATTAAGAGGGCATTAGTGAGATTAGAACAGAATTCAGTCGGTCCGGCTATTGTATATCCCGCATTCTATGTTCTTAAATGTACAAAGAAAAACCGGTCCGGGCCAAACCGGTGTAACAGGCCAGATTAACCCCCTGACCAGAATATACCCGGGGTTAAAGTGGCCTAGCTCAGATTATACCCTGGGTATATTCTGGCCTAGTCCAAATCCTAGGCCAGATTATACCCCTCTGTATACCACAGCAGCTGTAGATCAGGGGCCCAAGCAATGCATGGGGGCCCGAGGCTGCACAAAGTGGCCCCAGGCAGCAGAAAGTGGCCCTACGCAACATACAGGGGCCTCAGGCAGTGCTAGGGCCCCAGGCAGTGCTAGGGGCCCCAAGGCCCCAGGCAGCACAAAGTGGCCCTACGCAACATATAGGGGCCTCAGGCAGTGCTAGGGCCCCAGGCAGCACATGGGGGCCCGAGGCAGCATACAGGGGCCCCAGGCTACACACAGGATCCCAGGCTACACACAGGGGCCCCAGCCAGCTTACAAGGGCCCCAGGCAGTGCACGGGGCCCCAGCCGGTGCACAAGGCCCCAGCCAGCACAAAGTGGCCCCAGGCAGCACAAAGTGGCCCCAGGCAACATACAGGGGCCCCAGGCAGTATTAGGGGCCCCAGGCTACACACAGGATCCCAGGCTACACACAGGGGCCACATGCAGCATACAGCGGCCCCAGGCAGCACAAAGTGGCCCCAGACAGCACAAAGGGGCCCCAGGCAACATACAGGGGCCCCAGGCAGTACTAGGGGCCCCAGGCTACACACAGGATCCTAGGCGACACACAGGGGCCCCATGCAGCATACAAGGGCCCCAGGTAGCACAAAGGAACCCCAGGCAACATATAGGGGCCCCAGGCAGTACTAGGGGCCCCAGGCTACACACAGGATCCCAGGCTACACACAGGGGCCACATGCAGCATACAGGGGCCCAGGCAGCACAAAATGGCCCCAGGCAGCACAAAGGGGCCCCAGGCAACATACAGGGGCCCCAGGCAGTGCTAGGGGCCCCAGGCTACACACAGGAAAGATCCCAGGCTACACACAGGGGCCACATGCAGCATACAGGGGCCCCAGGCAGCACAAAGTGGCCCCAGACAGCACAAAGTGGCCCCAGGCAACATACAGAGGCCCCAGGCAGTACTAGGGGCCCCAGGCTACACACAGGATCCCAGGCTACACACAGGGGCCACATGCAGCATACAGGGGCCCCAGGCAGCAGAAAGTGGCCCCAGGCAGCACAAAGGGGCCCCAGGCAGTGCTAGGGGCCCCACGCTACACACAGGATCCCAGGCTACACACAGGGGCCCCATGCTGTATACAAGGGCCCCAAGCAGCACAAGGGGGCCACATGCAGCATACAGGGGCCCCAAGCAGCACAAAGTGGCCGCAGGCAGCACAAAGGGGCCCCAGGCAACATACAGGGGTGCCAGGCAGTGCTAGGGGCCCCCACGCTACACACAGGATCCCAGGCTACATACAGGGGTCCCATGCTGCATACAAGGGCCCCAGGCAGCACAAAGTGGCCCCAGGCAACATACAGGGGCCCCAGGCAGTACTAAGGGCCCCAGGCTAAACACAGGATCCCAGGCTACACACAGGGCCCCATGCTGCATACAAGGGCCCCTGGTAGCACACAGGGGCCCCAGGCAGTGCTAGGGGCCCCACGCTACACACAGGATCCAAGGCTACACACAGGGGGCCCCATGCTGTATACAAGGGCCCCAAGCAGCACAAGGGGGCCACATGCAGCATACAGGGGCCCCAAGCAGCACAAAGTGGCCCCAGGCAGCACAAAGGGGCCCCAGGCAACATACAGGGGCCCCAGGCAGTACTAGGGGCCCCAGGCTACACACAGGATCCCAGGCTACACACAGGGGCCACATGCAGCATACAGGGGCCCCATGCAGCAAACAAGTGGCCCCAGGTAGCACAAAGTGGCCCCAGGACAACATACAGGGGCCCAGGCAGTGCTAGGGGCCCCAGGCTACACAAAGGATCCCAGGCTACACACAGGGGCCACATGCAGCATACAGGGTCCCCAGGCAGCACAAAGTGGCCCCAGACAGCACAAAGTGGCCCCAGTCAACATACAGGGGCCCCAGGCAGTATTAGGGGCCCAGGCTACACACAGGATCCCAGGCACACACAGGGGCCCCATGCAGCAAACAAGGGCCCCAGGTAGCACAAATGGACCCCAGGAAATATAGGGGCCCCAGGCAGTACTAGGGGCCCCAGGCTACACACAGGATCCCAGGCTGACACACAGGGGTCACATGCAGCATACAGGGGTCCCAGGCAGCACAAAATGGCCCCAGGCAGCACAAAGGGGCCCCAGGCAACATACAGGGGCCCCAGGCAGTGCTAGGTGCCCCACGCACAGCACTAGGGCCCCAGGCTACACCAACCATGTGAAAGATCCCAGGCAACACACAGTGGCCACAGGCAACATAAGGGGCCCCAGGCAGCACAAATGGCCCACCACAGACCAGCTACACAAGGGGCCACATGCACATACAGGGCCCAGGCAGTACTAGGGCCCCAGGCTACACACAGGATCCCAGGCTACACACAGGGGCCACATGCAGCATACAGGGGCCCCAGGCAGCACAAAGTGGCCCCAGCAGCACAAAGGGGCTCCAGGCAACATACAGGGGCCCCAGGCAGTCTAGGGGCCCCACGCTACACACAGGATCCCAGGCTACACACAGGGGCCCACATGTCAGATAAGGGCCCCAGGCAGCACAAAGTGGCCCCAGGCAACAATAGGGGCCCCAGGCAAGTACTAGGGGCCCCAGGCTACACACAGGATCCCAGGCTACACACAGGGCGCACACATGCAGCATACAGGGGCCACAGGCAGTACTAGGGGCCCCAGGCTACACACAGGATCCCAGGCTACACACAGGGGCCACACAGCAGCCAGCATACAGGGGCCCCAGGCAAGCCCACAAAAGTGGCCCAGGCAGACAAAGGGCCCCAGGCAAATACAGGGGCCCCAGGCAGTCTACGGGCCCCACGTACACACAGGATCCCAGGCTACACACAGGGGCCCCATGCAGCATACAAGGGCCCCAGGTAGCACAAGGGGGCCCAGCAACAATACAGGGGCCCCAGGCTAGCACAAAGTGGCCCCAGCAGCACAAAGGGGCCCCAGGCAACATACAGGGGCCCCAGGCAGTGCTAGGGGCCCACGCTACACACAGGATCCAAGGCTACACACAGGGGCCCATGCTGCATACAAAGGGCCCAAGCAGCAACAAGGGGGCCACATGCAGCATACAGGGGCCCAGCACACAAAGTGGCCCAGGCAGCACAAGGGGCCACCAGGCAACATACAGGGGTCCCAGGCAGTGCTAGGGGCCCCACGCTACACACAGGATCCCAGGCTACAACAGGGGTCCCATGCTGCATACAAGGGCCCCAGGCAGCACAAAGTGGCCCCAGGCAAACATACAGGGGCCCCAGGCAGTACTAAGGGCCCCAGGCTACACACAGGATCCCAGGCTACACACAGGGGCCCCATGCTGCATACAAGGGCCCAGGTAGCACAAAGGGGCCCCAGGCATGACTAGGGGCCCCACGCTACACACAGGATCCAAGGCTACACACAGGGGCCCCATGCTGTATACAAGGGCCCAAGCAGCACAAGGGGGCCACATGCAGCATACAGGGGCCCCAAGCAGCACAAAGTGGCCCCAGGCAGCACAAAGGGGCCCCAGGCAACATACAGGGGCCCCAGGCAGTACTAGGGGCCCCAGGCTACACACAGGATCCCAGGCTACACACAGGGGCCACATGCAGCATACAGGGGCCCCAGGCAGCACAAAAGTGGCCCCAGGCAGCACAAAGGGGCCCCAGGCAACATACAGGGGCCTCAGGGCAGTGCTAGGGGCCCCAGGCTACACACAGGAAGGATCCCAGGCTACACACAGGGGCCACATGCAGCATACAGGGTCCCCAGGCAGCACAAAGTGGCCCCAGGCAGCACAAAGTGGCCCCAGTCAACATACAGGGGCCCCCGGCAGTATTAGGGGCTCCAGGCTACACACAGGATCCCAGGCTACACACAGGGGCCCCATGCAGCAAACAAGGGCCCCAGGTAGCACAAAGTGGCCCCAGGAAACATACAGGGGCCCCAGGCAGTACTAGGGGCCCCAGGCTACACACAGGGGCCCCATGCAGCATACAAGGGCCCCAGGTAGCACCAAGGGGCCCCAGGCAACATACAGGGGCCCCAGGCAGTACTAGGGGCCCCAGGCTACACACAGGATCCCAGGCTACACACAGGGACCACATGCAGCATACAGGGGCCCCAGGCAGCACAAAGTGGCCCCAGGCAACATACAGGGGCCCCAAGCAGTACTAGGGGCCCCAGGCTACACACAGGATCCCAGGCTACACACAGGGGCCCCATGCAGCATACAAGGGCCCCAGGTAGCACAAAGGGGCCCCAGGCAACATACAGTGGCCCCAGGCAGTGCAAGGGGCCCCATGCTACACACAAGATCCCAGGCTACACACAGGGGCCCCATGCTGCATACAGGGGCCCCAGGCAGCACAAAGTGGCCCCAGGCAACATACAGGGGCCTCAGGCAGTACTAGGGGCCCCAGGCTACACACAGGATCCCAGGCTACACACAGGGGGCCCCATGCAGCATACAAGGGCCCCAGGTAGCACAAAGGGGCCCCAGGCAACACACAGGGGCCCCAGGCAGTACTAGGGGCCCCAGGCTACACACAGGATCCCAGGCTACACACATGGGCCACATGCAGAATACAGGGGCCCCAGGCAGCACAAAGGGGCCCCAGGCAACATACAGGGGCCCCAGGCAGTGCTAGGGGCCCTACGCTGCACACAGGATCCCAGGCTACACACAGGGGCCCCATGCTGCATACAAGGGCCCCAGGCAGCACAAAGTGGCCCCAGGCAACATACAGTGGCCCCAGGCAGTGCAAGGGGCCCCATGCTACACACAAGATCCCAGGCTACACACAGGGGCCCCATGCTGCATACAAGGGCCCCAGGCAGCACAAAGTGGACCCAGGCAGCACAAAGTGGCCCCAGGCAACATACAGGGGCCCTAGGCAGTGCTAGGGGCCCCATACTACACACAGGATCCTAGGCTACACACAGGGGCCCCATGCCCCATACAAGGGCCCCAGGCAGCACAAAGGGGCCGCAGGCAGTGCATGGGTGCCCCAGGCAGCAACAGGGGCCCCAGGCAGTACACAGGGGCCCCAGGCTACACACAGGGGCCCCAGGCAGCATACAAGAGCCTCAGGCAGCACAATGGGGCCCCAGGCAGTGCATGGGGGCCCGAGGCAGCACACAGGGACCCCAGGCAGCACACAGGGGCCCCAGGCTACACACAGGATCCCAGGCTACACACAGGATTCCAGGCTGCACACAGGATCCCAGGCTACACACAGGGGCCCCAGGCAGCATACAAGGGGCCCAAGCAGTGCACAGGGCCCTAGGCAGTACAAAGTGGCCCCAGACAACACAAAGTGTCCCCAGGCAACAGAAAGTGGCCCCAGTCAGCAGAAAGTGGCCCCAGGCAACATACAGGGGCCCCAGGCAGCACACAGGGGACCCAGGAAGCACACAGGGTCAGAGTCAGCACAAGGGTGGGGGAGAGACAGCGCGCAAGGGGGCAAGAGACAGCGTTCAGGGCCCCTTTGTGCTGCCTGTGATCCTGTGTGTAGCTTGGGGACCCTGTGTGCTGCCAGGGTAACCTTTGTGCTGCCTGGGGCCCCTAGCACTGCCTGGGGTCCTTGTATGCTGCCTGGAGCCCCTGTGTTCTGCCTGGGGCCCCTTTGTGCTGCCTGGGGCCCCTTTGTGCTACCTGAGGCCAATTTGTGCTGCCTGGGGCCCCTAACACTGCCTGGGGTCCTTGTATGCTGCCTGGGGACCCTGTATGTGGCCTGGAGCCCTTTTGTACTGCGTGGAGTCACTTTGTGCTACCTGGGGCCCCGTGCACTGCCTGGGGCCCTTATATGCTGGCTGGGGCCCCTCTGTGTAGCCTGGGATCCTGTGTGTAGCCTGGGGCCTTTAGTACTGCCTGGGGCCCCTGTATGTTGCCCGGGTCCACTTTGTGCTGCCTGGGGCCCCTTTGTGCTGCCTGGGGCCCTTGTATGCTGCATGGGGCCCCTGTGTGTAGTCTGGGATCCTGTGTGTAGCCTGAGGCCCCTACTACTGCATGGGGCCCCTGTATGTTGCCTGGTGCCACTTTGTGCTACCTGGGGCCCTTGTATGCAGCATGGGGCCCCTGTGTGTAGCCTGGGATCTTGTGTGTAGCGTGGGGCCCCTAGCACTGCCTGGGGCCCCTGTATGTTGCCTGGGGCCCTTGTATGTTGACTGGGGCCCCTGTGTGTAGCCTGGGGCCCCTAGTACTGTCTGGGGCCCCTGTATGTTGCCTGGGGCCACATTGTGCTGCCTGGGGCCCCTTTGTGCTGCCTGGGGCTCTTGTATGCTGCATGGGGCCCCTGTGTGTAGCCTGGGGCCCCTAGTACTGCCTGGGGCCCCTGTATGTTGCCTGGGGCCACATTGTGCTGCCTGGGGCCACTTTGCGCTGCCTTGGGCCCCTGTATGCTGCATGTGGCCCCTGTGTGTAGCCTGAGATCCTGTGTTTAGCCTGGGGCCCCTAGTACTTCCTGAGGCCCCTGTATGTTGCCTGGGGCCACCTTGTGCTGCCTGGGGCCTTGTGCACCGCCTGGGGCCCCGTGCACTGCCTGGGGCCCTTGTATGCTGGCTGGGGCCCCTGTGTGTAGCCTGGAATCCTGTGTGTACCCTGGGGCCCCTAGTACTGCCTAGGGCCCCTGTATGTTGCCTGGGGCCACATTGTGCTGCCTGGGGCCCCTTTGTGCTGCCAGGGGCTCTTGTATGCTGCATGGCGCCCTTGTGTAGCCTGGGATCCTGTGTGTAGCCTGGGGCCCCTAGTACTACCTGGGGCCCCTGTAAGTTGCCTGGGGCTACTTTGTGCTGCCTGGGGCACCTTTGTGCTGCCAGGGGCTCTTGTATGCTGGCTGGGGCCTCTGTGTGTAGCCTGAAATCCTGTGTGTTGCCTGGGGCCCCTGTATGTTGCCTAGGGCCTTGTGCACCGCCTGGGGCCCAGTGCTCTGCCTGGGGCCCTAGTATTCTGGCTGGGGCCCCTGTGTGTAGCCTGGATTCCTGTGTGTAGCCTGGGGCCCGTAGTACTGCCTGGGGCCCCTGTATGTTGCCTGGGGCTACTTTGTGCTGCCTGGGGCCCTTGTATGCTTGCTGGGGCCCCTGTGTGTAGCCTGGAATCCTGTGTGTAGCCTGGGGCTACTTTGGGCTGCCTGGGGCCCTTGTATGCTGGCTGGCGCCCCTGTGTGTAGCCTGAAATCCTGTGTGTAGCCTGGGGCCCCTAGTACTACCTGGGGCCCCTGTATGTTGCATGGGGCCACATTGTGCTGCATGGGGCCCCTTTGTGCTGCCATGGGCTCTTGTTTGGTGCATGGGGCCCTTGTGTAGCCTGGGATCCTGTGTGTAGCCTGGGGCCCCTAGTACTACCTGGGGCCCCTGTATGTTGCCTGGGGCTACTTTGTGCTGCCTGGGGCCCTTGTATGCTTGCTGGGGCCCCTGTGTGTAGCCTGGAATCCTGTGTGTAGCCTGGGGCTACTTTGGGCTGCCTGGGGCCCTTGTATGCTGGCTGGCGCCCCTGTGTGTAGCCTGAAATCCTGTGTGTAGCCTGGGGCCCCTAGTACTACCTGGGGCCCCTGTATGTTGCATGGGGCCACATTGTGCTGCCTGGGGCCCCTTTGTGCTGCCAGGGGCTATTGTATGCTGCATGGGGCCCTTGTGTAGCCTGGGATCCTGTGTGTAGCCTGGAGCCCCTAGTACTACCTGGGGCCCCTATATGTTGTCTTGGGCCACATTGTGCTGCCTGGGGCCCTTGTATGCTACATGGGGCCCCTGTGTGTAGCCCGGGATCCTGTGTATAGCCTGGGGCCTTTAGTACTGCCTGGGCCCCCTGTATGTTGCCTGGGGCCCCTTTGTGCTGCCTGGGGCTCTTGTATGCTGCATGGGGCCCCTGTGTGTAGCCTGGGATCCTGTGTGTAGCCTGGGGCCCCTGTATGCTGCATGTGGCCCCTGTGTGTAGCCTGGGATCCTGTGTGTAGCCTGGGACCCCTATTACTGCCTGGGGCCCCTGTATGTTGCCTGTGGCTCCTTTGTGCTACTTGGGGCCCTTGGATGCCGCATGGGGCCCCTGTGTGTAGCCTGGGATCCTGTGTGTAGCCTGGGGCCCCTAGTACTGCCTGGGGCCCCTGTATGTTGCCTGGGGCTCCTTTGTGCTACTTGGGGCCCTTGTATGCTGCATGGGGCCCCTGTGTGTAGCCTGGGATCCTGTGTGTAGCCTGGGGGCCCCTAGTACTGCCTGGTGCCCCTGTATGTTGCCTGGGGCCACTTTGTGCTGCCTGGGGCCTTGTGCACCGCCTGGGGCCCTGGTATGTTGGTTTGGGCCCCTGTGTGTAGCCTGGGATCCTGTGTGTAGCCTGGGGCCCCTGTATGCTGCCTCGGGCCCCCATGCATTACTTGGGGCCCTGTCCACGGCTTGGGCCCCTATCTACAGCTGCTGTGGTATACGGAGGGGTATAATCTGGCCTAGCCCAGTTTATACCCCGGGATATAGTTTGGGCTAGGCCAGAATATACCCCCGGGGTATATTCTGGCCCAGGGGGGTATATTCTGGCCTAGCCCAAACTATACCCCGGGGTATAAACTGGGCTAGGCCAGAATATACCCGGGGTATAATCTGGGCTAGGCCACTTTAACCCCGGGTATATTCTGGTCGGGGGGTTAATCTGGCCTGTTACACCGGGAATCGGATTGATAGAATCATACTATATTACAGCAGGGTAAAATTATCATTAATTAGAAGCAAGGACCCCTTGTTGCTATGTTGCAGATCAGCTTATGGTTGTAATTTGGTTATTAACATGTCTGTATTTAGTAAAAAGCAACATCAGGGAAGAAAGGAAACATAGAAACACAAAAAAGAGAGAATTACACATTGGCGCAAGTCAGTAATTGGCTGCACGTGCCAGTGGATAGATGTAAGGCTCAGCGCGTGCTAAAGGTTAGAAGTAAAAGACCGGCGTGTGTCAGTGATCAGATGTAGAACCTGGCACGCGCTAGTGATTTGAGTGCAAAGGCTGGTATGTGCCAGTGATTAGACACAAAAGGGGGGGCTCGTGCCAGTGATTAAGCACAAAAACCGGCGTGCGCCAGTGAATAGATATGTAATCTTGCACGAGCCAGTGATTAGAGGTAAAGTGTTGGCTCATGCCCGCATTGGAGTACAAGAAACGGCGCATTCCAATGATTGGATATGCAGGCTGTCGTGTGCTGGTAGCACGTGCCAGTGATTAGGTACAAGAAAACGGCGTGTGCCAGTGATAAAATGAGGAGACTGGCCAGTAATCAAAGGCACGTGCCAATGATTAGATGAGAAAAATGACGCTTGTCAGTGATTATACATGAGAACATCTATTTTAAATTGTCGTGAATGGACGTATGGTGATAATAAAGCTATTTATATATCTTGTGATTGCACAGAGAAGTAAAAGAATGAACAAGTGAGCACATAGTCTTAGTGATGATGTTGTAGTTTAACCCTTCATAACTACAACTAAGCAAATGACAATTAGATTATTTAAGATGTCTGTCAAAGGATAGAAAAGAAGAAGTGTAAAACCATAAAGAGTCACGGGTTTCCCCATCACCATAGTTTGAGGGTGGATCAAAGTTTTGTGAAAAGAATATATATCGTATTATATCTGAACAGTTGAAAACATTATATCCCATATAATGATCATTATGAAACAATGGGAAATATTATGATATGAGTTCAGACATCAAGTTCAAGCCTTTAGGTTTCAAAGTGTCAAGTTTATACATCCAAAACCTCTCCTTCCTATTCAGGGCATTCAATCTGTTATTACTATGTATGGGGATGTGATCAATTGCGGTTAATCTAATGGCCCCTTTACACGCAGCTACAGGTGACAGGTTTTCCACAGGTAACTTACTGGTTGCAGTGAAATCATGGAGACATAGTTCCATTTGTACACAGCACCAAGATAGAACTATGTCTCCATGATTTCACTGCAACCAGTAAGTTACCCGTGGAAAACCTGTCACCTGTAGCTGCGTGTAAAGGGGCCATAATGGTACCTTTACACGCCGCTACTGGATGGTGGCAACAACCGGGTACATGAGAGAAATGTATCTTGCACCGCCAATTCAACCCGTGGTAGCGGCGTGTGAAGACGGTTGTAGCCACCCGCCAGTAGCGGCACCTGTTTCCGAGCACTGCCCTAAAACAGGTGGCTACCCAGGCGATTGTAGCGACCTGTATCAGCGTGTAAAGAAGGAACAGAAGGGGTGTGTGGACACCAGGCTATGTACCTGGTCTGTAGCTGGGGCGTGACACAGGCTCCGGGTTACCGCGCCCCATCAGCGATCATTGGTGGAAGATGCTGCGTACTGATTGGCTGTTCCTTCACACTCCGCCATGTCACAAGCGCTTATTCCGTGCCACAGTCCGATCACTACTACGTCACGTCTCCGCCATCTGCCCTTTGCGTCGTGCCCAATCAGAACTCTCTTATGTTGGCCAATGGTTGTGTTTTGGGCGCGGCGTGATGGACTGTGGCACGCCTATATGTTTTACCTGCTGCCTTTGTTCCGCCCAGATTACCCTGTGGTGGCGGCGTGTGAAGATGGTAGGCTAAGCTACAGATGGCTACTTGTGGCACCCGGCGGTGTATCCAGAGATAGATGTAACCTACCGTAGCGCACCTTGTTGCGGCGTGTAAAGATAGTGCGATTACCGTTTGTAACCGTTTGTGCGTGCTCGTGCACGTGAAGCACCCGGTTGTTGCCACCATCCAGTAGCGGCGTGTAAAGGTACCATTAGTGTTGTGAAATCCCTATTATGGGCTATATCAAAATGGTTTGAGACACCATGTTGCTTGAAACCATTTTTTATATTGGATCTATGTTTATTTAAACGACAATGCAGATTTTGGATGGTTCGTCCCACATATTGTATGTTACATGGATATTCTAAAAGATCACATAAGTAGAATTACAGTCAAGGTCATGCATGATTGGAAATGTCTCCTTAGTGACTGTGGAACTAAAAACACTACGAGTCTGCATTATTCTACAACTAAGGCACCGTTTTCCACCACATTTCTTTGATCCCTTTGGGGCAGATTGTTCAAGGGTGCTCTTCCCATCATGTTTTTTTAACCTGCTAGGTGCTAGTGTGGAGCCCCAGGCGGGACGGGGGTACTCGGTACCGGACCGGTCGGTAGTGGGGATGTCACAGGTGGCTTGGTCCGGACCGTGTCCCTGGGCCCTCACAATAAAGATGGGGATTTATTTACAAGGGGATTGTCACGGGTGACGCCACCCACTTGGTGCGGCCAGTGATGGGGCCGCCGCTGCTGCAGAACCTCCGGGGGTGATGGAATGGCAGCGGGGATGGTATAGTTCCAGTGGGGAGAACTGTATCCCCCGGGGCAGCAAGGGTTAAGTCTATTGTGTGTGTAGTTTGAGCACACTTACTTTGCAGGCTGCAGGGATCTCTCCTCCTGGCTGCTGCTGACAGGCTGGATCTGTAGGGAGGAATGGTCTGCAGCTAGAGACTGACAAGAGAGGCGATGCAGGGTTTTCCAAAGCTTTACTCAGGTTACTCAGCCTACTGTCTTCCTTTTCTCCTCCCCCTCTCTATATACTGTCAGTCACCTGACCTCTGGTGTGCCCAACCCACTCCCCTCATCCACCATCCCTCTGGTCTCATATAGTGTCTAACCTCAGGGCTGGATGTAACCTCTCTGACACGTGGGTTATGTGGGCTGTGAGGGTGTTAGTGTTTAACAATTGTCCTACCTGCCTGGCCGCAGTTCCCTTTTGTGGCCTCCTGGACGCAGGGGCGCCACATTCTCCCGGAGTTAAACAGCGCGTCCTCGCGCGACTCGACATGGATTACCCTGAAAACATTTTCATTAAGTATTCTTGGTTTCTTCCCTTCCGGGAGGCACGATTCTTATAACGTTACGTTAACTATAAAACAAGTGCATGGGTATATACTCGTCATTACCCTCTTTCTGTAAAACACATTATAAACACATTACTCTGTATAAAAGTATAAAAGTTCTTCTTTTCTGAAAAGTGCAAAAAGTTTCAAAAAGCAGCTTCAAAGTTCTGGATTCAAAAATGCAATGTTCGTGCATTATCTCGCATGTGCAGCTGGTCTTAAAACCAAAGGGGAGCACAAAAGGTGCTCAACTATATACAATTCAAAGTTTATATCATCTCATCGTCCATGATATCAATGTTCAGGTAAAACACATAAGACATACAGGGGAATGCTAGCATTCACTCAGGTAAAGTTGGGGGTCAATAAGGAACAATGTACATTCACACTTACAGTTTCTTCATCTTCTAATGCAGGACACGGATCTTACTCCTGATCCTTCTTCTCCATCTTCTGGATCATCTGGGATGCCTTCCCTTCTGGCTGCAGATCCTGCGTTTCTATTCTTTCTTTTGCTGCGCCCATGGTACCACTTGCGATGTCTTCCATCTGGGATACACCTCCAGGTCTTGCAGTGCAGCGTTCAGCAAACTGCTCTCTGGGCTCTGCGTTATAACATCCTTCATAGACTTGGATGTAACAGTTTCTAGGCTGATCAATGTTGATCTGAATCCGGGTCCTGTTCTCCTCCTGGGCCCGTGTCATCCTTGGGGGCAGCCGCCGCAATATACCCCTCCGGGTGTCTAGGACATAGGGACGCTCTTCTCCGCCTTCAGCCATCTCTCCTCGGTCACACGGGGTCTCTCCTCGGCGGGGTTCCTCCACCAAAGCAATCTGTGGGCCTCCGGGATCACGCGTGGTCTTCCGGGTGTAGTGCTAATCGTTGCGTCCTCTGCTTCCGTCCTCGTGTACTCGAATGGCGATTCCTTCTTTTCCGGTTGCCTGGTCCGCCCCCTCCTGATGACGATTTCCTTCTTCGTTCACGCCAGCTTCTTGGTAGGAGGGTCTAGGGGCGGCGGCTCTTCTTTGAGAGTGACAGCTGGCTCTCCCGGAGTTAAGGAGAGCCAGGGCGGGACCTTCTTTTCGCGCCTTGGACCGGACTGGCCCACGATGGGAGTCTTAGGAACGCCTCCTCTGCACATGGCGCTAGTCCCTGATGGCCGCCATTAAGGTCAGATTTGGCGGGAAAAGTCCAGAACACAGGATTTAGGCACACAAGATCCAATTATTTTGGACCGGGTAGATCCTGTTCGTGACGCCAGGTTGTGGAGCCCCAGGCGGGACGGGGGTACTCGGTACCGGACCGGTCGGTAGTGGGGATGTCTCAGGTGGCTTGGTCCGGACCGAGTCCCTGGGCCCTCACAATAAAGATGGGGATTTATTTACAAGGGGATTGTCACGTGTGACGCCACCCACTTGGTGCGGCCAGTGATGGGGCCGCCGCTGCTGCAGAACCTCCGGGGGTGATGGAATGGCAGCGGGGATGGTATAGTTCCAGTGGGGAGAACTGTATCCCCCGGGGCAGCAAGGGTTAAGTCTATTGTGTGTGTAGTTTGAGCACACTTACTTTGCAGGCTGCAGGGATCTCTCCTCCTGGCTGCTGCTGACAGGCTGGATCTGTAGGGAGGAATGGTCTGCAGCTAGAGACTGACAAGAGAGGCGATGCAGGGTTTTCCAAAGCTTTACTCAGGTTCTTTTAGTCAGCTTACAAGTTATTTGCAGTTGTTACACAGTTCTCAACACACAGTTGCTTTCTCCCTTTCCGGGTTCCCTTCTCTCCTGCAGCCAGACTCCTTCCTCCTGTGACCCCTCACACAGTCTTTAAGTGTCCTTTCCGGGCTATTGCTTCTCTTTCTCTGCGTTGTGCGACACTGGACAGTATGGCGGTGACTCGGGCTTCTGTGAGTCCTAGTACGTCACTTAGCTGCCTGTCCTTTAGGGTTAGGGATCTCAGTCTGGAACTCAGACCCCTCGTCGTGTTATCTGGGGATACCGGGTGAACTACGGTCCCCTTTAGAGCCGACACTCTACTCAGCCCAGCCTCCAACAGTCCTCTAGCATGAGGCTCTGCCAGGCTCCTTCTCTGTGTTCCTTCCAATATTCTAGGAGGGCTTCTCCACCTGCAACAGGTTGCTTCAGCTGCTGTCTAGGGCCCCGGATTACACCGTCCCTCTCGGCTCTCTAACACTCCTGGTGGTTTCAGCGTCGGACGGGCTTTCCCCCCCATCTGGCTCGCACTGGCTCAGTACGGGTCTGCACTCCTCGGCTTAGGCTCTTCCAGGCAGTGTGTGTCTTTCTGTCTTTACATCTCAGCTACTTCAGCCTACTGTCTTCCTTTTCTCTCCCCCTCTCTATATACTGTCAGTCACCTGATCTCTGGTGTGCCCAACCCACTCCCCTCATCCACCACCCCTCTGGTCTCATATAGTGTCTAACCTCAGGGCTGGATGTAACCTCTCTGACACGTGGGTTATGTGGGCTGTGAGGGTGTTAGTGTTTAACAATTGTCCTACCTGCCTGGCTGCAGTTCCCTTTTGTGGCCTCCTGGACGCAGGGGCGCTACACTAGAATACTTTTAATATTCGGCGCACGTCGGTATGTGATCCCAGGTTTTTTAGGTAAAGTTTTACTTAATATTGTATCATTTTGTAATAGTGACCAGTGTCTTGTCAAAATATCTTTAATTTCTTTATTCCTCCTATTAAATGTAGTAATAAAATTAAATGAAAATTTGTTGTTAGTAATTCCCCATTTATTACTTCTCTTTAGTAGGCTATTGTAGTGTTGTAGTGCTGATGACGATGAATCTAGAAGCACACACAGATATGCTGAACTGCTCAGTCGAGCGGCCATACTTTAATGAATCTCCCTTCCGTCTCCCAGCTCCCCCTTTTCCTGCCACCGCTCCTCCTCCATCTTCCATCACTGTTACTAGGCAGAAAAGCAAACAGGGAAGACAACAAGCAAACTACCGAAGATAAAACAACATTACATCTCTTATCATCTTACGAAAAAAAAAACAAAGTAAATAGTAACCCGTTCAAAAGTTCGCGTTGTAGAAAAGTTTTTTTTTTTTTTTCTACTGCAGAACATAGTCCGCAAGGTGGACTGGTGGCCCTCGATTTGTTCTCCCAGGATAATGTCGAGACATCTCATTTCCAGATAAACTCGGGGGGTCTTCTGAGGTATCTCCTATGGGAACAGCTGAGTTCATTGTCTCTGGCAGTAGGTCGTCGCTATCTACTTCCTCTGGGACGTAGCCACGAAGTTTTTTAAAATGGGACACATTTCTAGTGACCTGATGATTTTGGTTTTTAGCAGTAATCATGGTGCCTCTGATCTGTGTGGCCTGAAAGAGCTCGGGATAGTATGGCGACGCAAACTTGTCGCTAGGTCTCAGTCTCTTTACAAGAACCCTTTTAAAGGGAAGAAGGAGCGTGTGTATGTCCGGGATCAGCCATGCTCAAACAGATATCAAGTATGATCAAATATGCTTTATTGGAAAATAGAAGAGGACATACAAGTTAAAACCAATTAAAAAGTGTGTAACCACACTATATTGTAACAAAAACCGCAGCACAGCAATACAAATAATACCTCAGATTATCAAGCCATATAAAGGATGCACTTAATTTCCAAACAAATCCACCCCTAAATGCTGAACAGCAAACTGTTGCATACATGCACTAAGAAGATAGAAGTTGATATTGCAGTAATTCAGTATGTAGGACCATGATTCATAGTAAAGGTTAGGAAACCAAGTGGGTCAACAGTTATTAGAGCTGGTGTATCAGCAGTTGTTGATGCGGGATATCAGATACTAGAAAGGAGGAGTGGGATTGATAGGATTCCAAAACACCCCTTTGGAATCTGTGGAGGCAAAGGCATCTGATGAGAGGCAGAGTGAGGTATGACAATGAGTATGAGGAGACTCCTCTAGATAATAATACCTGTGCTGGCTGCGGTTGAAGAAGACTCGGGCACCCTACGCGTATCGCCGCTGCTTAGAACGGCTTCATCATGGGGCTGAGAGCGCGGTCCATGTCTGAGAACAGGGCTTTTTATAGCCCTCTATCTATTTACCAATTAGCCACATGTGCGCGCCGACCAATCGTCACCTAGCAGTGACGTATTGACGGCACGTAAATGGTATGTGTGGCTATCGTTGCTTGGCAACGTGCATTCGCGTAGTTACGTACTATCGCGTGGCTACGTCGCGTATTGCGATGTGTGGAAGACGTATCTTTCTGGACCAAAAAACCTCTGGAAGTCGTCTTCATGATTCTTTCCTCTTGGATCTTCTGACAATGGCACTTGGTAACAACTATTTTGTCTTTGACAGGGCCTTTTACAGACAAATTTCAGGGACTGCAATGGGCGCGAAATGTGCGCCATCCTATGCGAACTTGTTTCTAGGATGGTGGGAAGATCTACACATTCGCGCCCACCCAACTTTCTGTGCTAAGGTCTTTAAATATTTTCGTTATATTGACGACATTTTGCTTTTTTGGTCAGGATCCATAGAGGAATTGGACATCTTCATTAGGGAACTTAATTCGAATCCGTGGAACATCTATCTGACATGGCAGAGCTCCAAAACAGAAGTGGAATTTCTGGATCTCAAAATCATCAAGGATGAAGGTAAAGTCTTGACAGCACTACATAGGAAAAAAACAGCCACGAATAGTGTACTTCACTACACAAGTTTCCATCCATTACATGTCCGCAATGCGATTCCTAAAGGACAATTCCTAAGACTAAGGCGAAACTGTACACAGGAGGACACATTCAGGATAGAAGCCCGCAACATGACCACCAGATTTAAAGATCGAGGCTATCCTCGAAAAATTATATCACAAGCCTTCGAATCCTCTGTTGCCAGGGATAGAAGTGCTCTGCTACAGCCAGGCCCAAAAAAGGAATTGAAGGGTCTAAGTATTTTTACCACCTTTAATAATCATTGGAAAAACATCCGAGAAATTCTCAATAAAAATTGGCCCATTCTCTTAGGGATCCCTAAGGTGGATCAGTTCATTCCTCCAAAACCACGGATTGTGGCAAGAAGAGCTAGAAACTTGAGAGACATTTTGTCTCGGAGCCATTTCACCAGACCATCAACCCACATTAGGTAGGGGTGTCAGACTAAGGGGATCGTTTCCTTGTGGAAACTGCTCAATTTGTCCCTATATGATCTCTGATGATCATATCGACCTATCCATCCATCCAGGAATAATAAAAACTACATTTTATGCAAACTGCAGATCACGTAACCTGGTGTACGTACTCATCTGCAGTTGTCCAAAACTGTATGTGGGAGAGACCTCTCAAGAAATGAGAAAACGGGCCCAATCACACATTTCCAACATTGTATGTGCCGCCAATCATTTGGAACAAGGCAAAATGATTTCATCAGTAGCTAGACATTTTCTTGAGTGCCATCAGGGGTCCCCCAGGATCCTGAGGATCATCATGGTCGATAGGGTCCAGGGTACCATTAGAGGGGGCTCTCTACATGAGAAGCTCTTACAAAAAGAAACTCGTTGGATCTTCAATCTGGATAGTTTGGCCCCGAGAGGCATGAATGAAGAATTCTTATTTAAAGGATTCTATAAAACGAACTAACATCTAAATTTGGCTCTGGGCAACAAGTTCCATTTAGAGCCGTCCTCCCGTTATTAATGCCCTGTCATCTTCTGCTTTTTCCATGACTAAGAATGGGGGGTCTTATGCTTTGCAACTAGTGACTTATACTATTTATGTGTGTTTTGCCATAGATTTACCAATAAGTCCTTCTTTTCGGATCTCCCCTCCCTCTGGAAGAAATATGAAGATGGATGTACAGTCCCTTCCTGATACCGCCACTATTTGAGATTTGAAGCATATGTTCTACCACATGGACCTTCGATAACACCAATAAAGAAGACTGGATGGATAACCCAAACGAGGAAACAATACTTGATGGATTATGCCCTATGTTGGCATTTCCATTAATAGCAAGATGTAGAGGACAAGACTAGCCTCTGGACCTCTAAACTTTTGATATACTGTATTTGATTAACCATATGTCTTTCCTTTTTAGGCCATCCTCGTGTCACGGGTGGCACGGATGACAGGGTAGAGGCCACGCGCAGACGGTCCCAGCGTTTGGCCAATCAGCCATAAGGTTTGAGGACGGTCCGTCTTTCAGGGGCATTTACCTTCTGTGTAGATAAAGAGAAGGTATGATAAGATCTCCCTATCATGGGGAGACGGCTGGGAAGGTCTTGTGCTCGGTCTGGTTTCTACACCAGTATTCTGGGTCTCTAGGACCCAGCAGGTTCTTCCCACCTTTATAAGGAGTTTCATTGCCCTCCCTCGGTGCAGGTGATATTTCCTTGTGCACTCATTATCCTTGCTCCAGCAGAAGCAGAGGTTGTGGAGGTTGCTGTGCTCTGCTGCAAGATAAGTGTTTTCTTTCCCCATTGTCTGTTTTTTCCTTGTGTTTATCTTTAGTTGTTAGTGGAGGGGTCTAGTGAACCTCTCCATCTGATCCTTAGATAAGGTAGTGCTAGGATCAGAGAGGGACGAGGTTCGTGGTCGGCGACAGTTGAGGAAACTGTATAGGGACGTTAGGGCAGACAGGGTCAGCCCCAGTAAGACTAGGGGTCACCCTCTCCCTCTTGTGCCCATAGCTTTAGGGACTCCTTATTCTCCCCCCCCCCGTCGTGGTCCTACGCTGAGTGCCTCTCCCGCTCCCAGCGTGACACCTCGTAAGAGTAATTGGGGGAATTTAATGTAAATTTTTCCTATAACCTGGCACTTATTTGCCTAATAGATATGTTATATTCCCCTTAAAAAGAAATATTGCCTATTCTAATCCAGTCACGTTATGTCATCAAATAAATCTCTCCCTTCCATAATTAAATTACAATCTTCCCCAATATATATATAAATAGGTATAT
The DNA here is from genome assembly GCA_033576535.1 of Allobates femoralis. Taxonomy (NCBI): domain Eukaryota; kingdom Metazoa; phylum Chordata; class Amphibia; order Anura; family Aromobatidae; genus Allobates; species Allobates femoralis. The sequence continues at coordinate 165,347 of JARQOC010000065.1, forward strand.
GTTTTATCTGGTACCACCGTAAAAACCTTGAACCTAATAACTTGTCCTTAACATAAAAGATGTACTAATCCGTTCCTTTACTATCTTCCCACTCATAGATGCCCTTGAACTAAATCGTTAAATCTTTTTAAAATCGCTTCTCCCCTTTACGACTTCCCTCTGCATGTTCCTCTATAACTATGCGGCGCTACTACAAGCGCATGCGCCGTTATACAGACCGGCCGGTCTAAAAAATGGGCGTCGCTGATGCGAGCCATTGAATATCCCCGCCTCTCCCGTGGATACGTCTTCCACACATCGCAATACGCGACGTAGCCACGCGATAGTACGTAACTACGCGAGTGCACGTTGCCAAGCAACGATAGCCACACATACCATTTACGTGCCGTCAATACGTCACTGCTAGGTGACGATTGGTTGGCGCGCACATGCGGCTAATTGGTAAATAGATAGAGGGCTATAAAAAGCCCTGTTCTCAGACATGGACCGCGCTCTCAGCCCCATGATGAAGCCGTTCTAAGCAGCGGCGATACGCGTAGGGTGCCCGAGTCTTCTTCAACCGCAGCCAGCACAGGTATTATTATCTAGAGGAGTCTCCTCATACTAATTGTCATACCTCACTCTGCCTCTCATCAGATGCCTTTGCCTCCACAGATTCCAAAGGGGTGTTTTGGAATCCTATCAATCCCACTCCTCCTTTCTAGTATCTGATATCCCGCATCAACAACTGCTGATACACCAGCTCTAATAACTGTTGACCCACTTGGTTTCCTAACCTTTACTATGAATCATGGTCCTACATACTGAATTACTGCAATATCAACTTCTATCTTCTTAGTGCATGTATGCAACAGTTTGCTGTTCAGCATTTAGGGGTGGATTTGTTTGGAAATTAAGTGCATCCTTTATATGGCTTGATAATCTGAGGTATTATTTGTATTGCTGTGCTGCGGTTTTTGTTACAATATAGTGTGGTTACACACTTTTTAATTGGTTTTAACTTGTATGTCCTCTTCTATTTTCCAATAAAGCATATTTGATCATACTTGATATCTGTTTGAGCATGGCTGATCCCGGACATACACACGCTCCTTCTTCCCTTTAAAATTGTTCCAGATCCGCGTGTGTCTGGTAGATCTGCATAGTTGTGACACCCACACCCCCTTAAATATCTTTACAAGAACCCAATCACCCACCTATATTTCTGGATGCTTGTAACGGCGGCTACGTTTTTCTGCATACTGGTTCATTTTATCCTTAGAGACGGAATCATTAATAGCAATTGGGGTTTGGACAGGAACTGATGGAATGCATGGGATTTTGACACGCAAGGGCCTGCTGAACAATGCCGTTGCTGGTGGTATCCCAGTAGTGGAGTGTGGTGTGGCTCAGTACTGTCTAAGGAATCTATGTAATTCTTGTTGCGAGTCCTTGTGCTCCATGGTAGCAATCATCAGGGTCTTGTTGATTGATTGCATGAATCGTTTCACTTCTCCATTGGCTTGAGGCCAGTATTTTCCTGTGGGAGAAACCAAGATAAGTTGCCAATGACTGAAAGTCTGTGCTATTGAATGGAGGTCCATTGTCCGTCTTCACTGTCTCGGGTATGCCATAAGCCGAGAAAATCTTGTCTAATTTTGGTATAACAGCCCTGGCCGATGTTGTCGAAACATGTTCAACGACTGGAAACCGAGAATAGTCATCCATGACCACCAACAGGTAGGAGCGGTCCGGTAAAAACACAAAAATCAACACTGACAGCAGTCCATGGGCTCTTTGGCAGGGGTGTCATTTGTAAAGGCGTGCGCCTATGGTCAACTATAGTTGCTTGACAAGGAATGCATGTTTGAATTAATGCCTCTACTCTTTTGTCCAGTCCTGGAAACCATACTTTTTCTCGAAGTAATTGCTTTGTTTTTACCACCCCTTGATGAGCCTCGTGGGCCAGATCAAGTACACGGTCCTCCAGTTTCTGAGGTATCACCAGGCGATTGTCACGCAACAGCAGATTTGAGTCCGACACTGAGAGTGAATGTCGTGCATTAAAGAAAGCCTCCAAGTAACCTACTCGATCCGGTGGTTGAAGGCGAGCCTCAGCAAGAAAACAGCTCCATTTCTTAGACCGAACAGATTCTATCATCAACTGAAGTTGGGGATCAGAGTCCACCGCCTGTTGTATTTCCTCCATAGTCATAGCTCTTGGCACTGAATGTGCGGCAACGAACTTTACATGTTCCTCCGCTAGAATAGTTGCTGGAATGTTGTCCTTAGTAGGTTGTGGTATTGGGTGTCTTGAGGAATAGTCCGCCGGGTTTCCAACTCCTGCCTCATATCTCAGTTGAAGATGGTAGTTCTGTAAGCGGAGCAACCAGCGTTCAATTTGTGGAGGGGGTTTCGAAGAGTGTTTGTTGAAAATTGGAACAAACGGTTTGTGGTCACTTATGACTGTGAACTTGTGTCCGAAGAGGTACAGATGAAAATGAAGGCATCCCCACACAACTGCAAGAGCTTCCCTTTTAGTTTGTGAGTAGCGCTGTTCTGCATCTGTTAATTTCTTGCTTGCGTAGGAAATTGTAGAAATGTTGCCATTGTTGGCCACTTGTGTGAGAATTGCACCCAGGCCTACCGGGCGAGCGTCTACAATCAGTTCTGTGGACTTTAATGGGTCAAAGTAAGCCATGACAGTGTCACCGGTTAGGCTGGACTTCAACGCGTCAAACGATTCTTGATGTTCAGTACCCCATGACCAAGGAATATCTTTCTTTGTGAGTTGTCTCAGGGGTTCAGAAATAGTGGCTAGGTCGGGTATGAATCGTCCACAGTATGTGACCAGTCCTAGAAAACTGCGAACCTCTGAGGCATTTTGAGGTTGACCAGCAGATTTGATGGCAGTGACTTTCTGAGGATCTGTTGACACCCCTTGTCCCGAAAAGATGTATCCCAAAAAATTTAATGACGTTTGGTTGAATTCACACTTTGATGGTTTGACAGTTAGATTGCAGGCTTGCAGTCTCTGAAACACTTGCTCCAGGCGACTGTCATGTTCTGCTTGGGTTGTTCCGTATATGAGAATGTCATCACTGACGTTGAGGACTCCCGCTATTCCAGACAGAACCTGACTGATAACATTTTGAAAAATTTCTGCGGCTGATGAGATACCAAAGTTCAACCTCTTGAACCTACGCAGGCCCATATGAGTACTAAAATTTGTGTTGTACCTGGAGTCTGGATGCAACTCAAGTTGATGATAGCTGGATTTTAGATCAATTTTTGAAAACACCTTTGCACCATTCAGATCTGTGAGAATGTCATCAATAGTAGGCGTGATGTGCCTTTCTCTTTGAATAGCTAGATTGGCATGCCGCATATCCACACAAAGCCGTATCTTACCAGGCTGTTTTGGTTAGGCACAACAACGATTGGCGAGACCCAGGGAGTTGGGCCTTCAACCCGTTCAATAACATCAAATGCCTCCAGGTCTTGCAATTCTTGCTCCACAAGTTTGCGGACATGAAAGGGAATGCGCCTGTCAGGTTGGATGGAGGGCTATATCGACTGATCAATATGTAATTTTATCTGAACGTCTTTTAGCTTACCAAGGCCTTTAAAGAGACTGGGGTACCTCTGCATAATATGTGGGACTGAAGAACCTGTAACGCTGTTGACCAGGTTCACCAGGCCTAGAGACACTGCGCTGCTGCAGCTGAGAAGCGTATCTGCCGAGCACTCCACTTCGTAAAAAGTGTCCGTGATGGATTTCCCTTCAGCTATGAGTTCTGACTGAAATTTGCCACACAGGGGCAACGCAGCAGTGGAACCATAAGGGAAAATCTGTAGGCTGGTATTTTGTAGAGCAGGTCTATTCAGGAGTTGATTATAGATTGTATGACTGATGACATTGACTGACGCCCCTGTGTCCACCAGGCTTCCACTGGATTGCCATTTATGAGGATGACTCGTTTTGGATTGTTAATCATGTGCACAGCCCGAGATCCTTCCTCAGTCACTGAGAATAAGTAAGTGCTTTGAGCCTCGTCATTAAGCTGCAGTGCTTGGACCTTCTGTGACCTGGGCTGCACTGTGGGACGAGCAGATTGCTGCGGTGTAGATCTGCACACTTTTGCTAAATGGTTTCGTTTTCCACAATTATGGCAGGTTGTATCCTTTGCTGGACAAACGTTCTGTTGAGGATATTACCCACCGCAGTTGTAACAAGTGGCCGCCTGTACTTGTGGTTTCTGTGTAAGCTTTGCTATAGAAGATGGTGCTTCTGGCTCACTGCTCTCTATGAGTTTTGCCTGTTTCTCTGCCGTATCATTTATACGTGCTGTGTCTAATAGTTTAGCTAGGGTCATGGTAGGGTCTCTGAGTGCTTGTATTCTTAACTTTGAAGAAACACATCCTTGTAATATCTGCGTTTGGATTTCTTTGTCTACGTCTGTAAACTCACAGTAAGCTGCAAGGTGCCGTAGCCGGACATGATATTCATCAATGCTTTCTGTGGCTGATTGCTTTGATTGTCTGAATTTGAAGATGTCAAATGCTGCATTTCTGTGCAGGGAGAAGTGTTTGCTCAACGCTGCTTTGCTGAGCTCATAGTCCTTGTCCTCCCCTGCATAGTATAATAACATGGCTTTCTTTCTTGCATCATCGGCTATGTTCATGGCTTGCAGAAATATCTCAAAGCGCTTCAGCCATTTATCCCAACATGCTGCTAGGTTTGCTTGGGACTGATGCACATCAAAAGCTGGGAATGCAGGTAGACAGGCCATGGTGAGCACTGATGATCTTGTGGCACTGAAATACCTTTAGCTGATGAATGAACGCTTCTTCGTCGCCAATTGTAGTGTTGTAGTGCAGATGACGATGAATCCAGAAGCACACACAGATATGCTGAACTGCTCAGTCAAACGGCCATACTTTAATGAATCTCCCTTCTGTCTCCCAGCTCCCCCTTTTCCTGCCACTGCTCCTCCTCCATCTTACATCACTGTTACTAGGCAGAAAAGCAAACAGGGAAGACAACAAGCAAACTACCGAAGATATAACAACATTACAGCTATCTTGTGTGATATCTTTACATTGGTTAAAAGCATTAGTAATCAATTTTTTCGGATGTTTTTTCTGTTCAAATCTAGTTTTCAAAATTGTCGATTGTTCAGAAAAAACTTTTGTGTCAGAACAATTTTTCTTTATCCTCTTGAATTGGTTTATTGGTACATTGCGCAACCATTTATTGTAAAGGTCACTCATGAAATGTAAATAGTGCTTGACTCTAGCGAGTCCGAGCCCGGGACTCGCTATTCGTTGCGAGTCTAGCGAGTTCAATGTTAATGAATGGGGAAGCGAGTAATAGCGAGTAATGTGCGATTTACAAATCGCAGATGTGTCTCGGAAAGCGCTCGCATTGCCGTTTTGGAAACCCCACTCGCAACAGTTTTTTGCCACCGAGATGGAGTTAGGTCGTGCTGTAGGCGTCACCTGCTGGCGGGTTAAGTGCGTGCTAACACTTGGCAGTGAAGCAGCACAATAGTTCCTGCAAAAATTATTAAGTGCGCACAAGTAGTCGCACAAGCAGGTGGCGTACAAAGCTATTTGCAGGTAGGAGAGCAGCAACGCACTGGTCTGCCACAGAGAAAATAAAGCTGAAGGGGTTATTATGACCCAAAATCTATCAGGTGCAAAAAAATAAGAAATAGTACCTCAGCTAAGCCTCTGACTTCAGCTATTAGGAAAGCTGAGTGAGTAAGCTAAGCTATGAGGTCGGTCCTGTGTGCACTGTAAGGCTGCTCCTCCCTGCCTGCCTACAGTCCTCTACACAGTACTCCTCTGTCCTCCTGGTAGCTCTCAGAAGAGCTGTTTGGGTTAAATATAAGGAATCTTGAAGTTTCCCTACACTGACTGACACTCCCTATGATCTGCTCCAGCATCTACCTCACCCTGCACTAGCTCAGATCGTCACAGGAATGTGGAGGAAATGGCGGTGGCAAGGTTTATATACAGCTTTTCCTCTCATACATGACATAGGCATCACGATGGACAGAAGCCAATCATAGTCCTGCCACAACCAACATGGCTGTGGCATTACTGAATATGATTGGCTACATGCTTGTCCATCTTCACAAGTTTTCTGACCTAACATGCTAGGCTGTCTCGGAAGCTTTGTCGGAACATAACAGATTCTGTATTCGCGAGTCCCGAATAAAGTATACAGGACTCTGATTCGTAGACTCGCTCAGACTCGCTCAGAGTCGCTGCTGACAGCGGGTATCCGTGAAGCGGTGCGATTGTTTAAAACGATTTGGGGAGATTCAAGCTACATAGCGATGTGATATAGCGAGTCTAGTGAGTGAGAAAAAGTAAACTGACAAAACTAGGATTGCCATTGACTTGCATTGGACTCGTTACTGTGCGAGTAATCGCTGGGAAACTCGCCGAGTACCGAGTCCTGCGAGTCCCTTACTACTCGCCGAGTAACGAGTCCTAGCGAGTAGACTCGCCCATCCCTACTTATCAGTCTTCTTAAAAAAGTTTTGGTCATTATTTTATTGTTCTCAAGGCATATGGAAAGGTCCAGAAAATCAATTCTGTTCTTAGCTATATAGGGTTCAAAAGTGATACCCCACAAGTTACTGTGTAATTCTCTCAAGAAGTCATCAATTCCAGCATATGTAGTATCCCATACAATAAAGATATCGTCTATAGATCTCTTATATAGCATTAACCCTTTGGAGTGTGTGTTGTTATAAATATGGATTCTCACAAAAAGCCCCATAAATAGATTGGCGTAAGAACATGCAACCTTCGACCCCATTGCAGTCCCCTTGATCTGATGATAAAAATCTCCCAGAAAAGTGAAAAAATTATTATTGAGAATAAAACTGAGTCCTTGTAAAATGAAATCTCTTTGTTGCTGGGGGATTCTATTATCTGTGAGCAGATATGCTTTGGTACATTGAATCCCAATATTGTGATCAATGTTCGTATAGAGTGACGCTACGTCAAGGGTCAGAAAGCAGTATGAATCTTTCCATATGAAATCATTCAATATATTGATTAATTGGGTTGAATCCTTCAAGAAATTTCCCAAAGAAAAAACATGAGATTGCAGGATTTTATCTATATAATTTGCCATATTACTAGTCAAAGAGTCAATCCCAGATATTATAGGTCTTCCCGGGGGATTCTCAATATTCTTGTGTATCTTTGGGAGATGATACATAAAGGGTATGACCGGATTCTTATTATATAGAAACTTTTTTTCAGCAGTATTAATTAACCCATCCTCAGAGGCTTTTTTGATCAACATATTATATTCCTTTATCAATCTAGGGAAGGGGTCATCATCAATTTATTTTATAGTATTTGGTATCCGATAAAATATTGTTAGCTTCTTTTATATAATCATTATAATTTTGAACCACAATTCCACCTCCTTTGTCAGCGTTCCTGATTACAATGTTATTATTCTTTTGCAAGTTCTTAAGCGCTTTTCTTTCATTTGGGGTCAGATTGTTTTTATTCAATGGTTTTAGTTTCTTAAGCGAATTAAGGTCCTTTTGCACTAATTCCTGGAAGGTTTCCAGGTTGTGCCCTCTACTTTCTGTGGGGTAGAATTTACTGGTGGTTTTAATGTCAGGATGGAAATATTTATATCAGAAGTAGAAACTGTATTTGATAGAGATGTAATATTTAGTTCGAAATGCTTTCTCAATGTCAGTTTTCTGATATATCTTTGTAAATCTACGTAAAGATCTAGATCATTAGGGTTATTAGTCGGACAAAATGATAATCCCTTGTTAAGCACAGCTATCTCATCTGCCGATATTACTTCATTGCTTTTACAGATATCCCATTTGGAGGCCCAACACCAGTGGCGCACCCAAGGGGGGGACCTACGTGTCTGGACCCCCCCCCTGGACGGCCCTGAGAAGCTGGGGGGGGGCCCACCGCCGCCCGGTCCCTGACACTGCCGCCACTTCCGCCGCCTGCGCTGCAGCCGAAAATACTTGCATCAGGCTAGGGTCACAATGCAAGTGTGACCCTAGCCTCAGGGGGGCCCCTGAGCACTGCCCCCACAGCCAAGGCCATATCCAGGGGGCAGCTGGGGGGTCATTTTCGGCCTCCTGCAGCACCGGAGGTCTCCCTCCTCCCCCTCCATGGGAGCCGACAGAGCTGCACAGTGCACACTCTGTGCTTACAGGACCTGTGATGATGTCACATGGAGGGGAGGAGTCAGGGGTCACATGATCAGCTCAGTTTATGCAGGACTCTGCTGTTTTGCCCATCATCATGCTCAATTAGGTGGGTGAAGTTTGTGTGGGGTCAGGAGGGATTTGCAGTGTGAATGTAGCAGAGGCGAGTGTGTACTAGGTGTATGGCAAATAGGTGAAGGTTATGTGTGGGGTCAGGAGGGATTTACAGTGTGAATGTAGCAGAGCCCAGTAAGTACTAGGTGTATGGAGCGGAGCCGCGTGCGTACGAGGTGTATGGAGCAGAGCCGCGTGCGTACGACGTGTATGGAGCAGAGCCGCGTGCGTACGACGTGTACGGAGCAGAGCCGCGTGCGTACGACGTGTACGGAGCAGAGCCGCGTGCGTACGACGTGTACGGAGCAGAGCCGCGTGCGTACGACGTGTACGGAGCAGAGCCGCGTGCGTACGACGTGTACGGAGCAGAGCCGTGTGCGTACGACGTGTACGGAGCAGAGCCGTGTGTACGAGGTGTACGGAGCAGAGCCGCGTGCGTACGAGGTGTACGGAGCAGAGCCTCGTGCGTACGAGGTGTACGGAGCAGAGCCTCGTGCGTACGAGGTGTACGGAGCAGAGCCGCGTGCGTACCAGGTGTACGGAGCAGAGCCGCGTGCGTACCAGGTGTACGGAGCAGAGCCGCGTGTTTACGAGGTGTACGGAGCAGAGCCGCGTGTGTACGAGGTGTACGGAGCAGAGCCGCGTGGGTACGAGGTGTATGGAGCAGAGCCGCGTGGGTACGAGGTGTATGGAGCAGAGCCGCGTGTGTATGAGGTGTATGGAGCAGAGCCGCGTGTGTATGAGGTGTACGGAGCAGAGCCGCGTGCGTACGAGGTGTACAGAGCGGAGCTGCATGTGTACGAGGTGTACGGAGCAGAGCCGCGTGTGTACGAGGTGTACGGAGCTGAGCCGCGTGTGTACGAGGTGTACGGAGCTGAGCCGTGTGTGTACGAGGTGTACGGAGCAGAGCCATGTGTGTACGAGGTGTATGGAGCAGAGCCGCGTGTGTACGACATGTACGGAGCAGAGCCGCGTGTGTACGAGGTATGTGTGCCAGTGGTAGCCCCCCGCGGATTCCGCTCCTATAGTCCCAGCCACCTTTGCCAGCAGCATTCTTCTCCAGAGTCTCTTCTGCCGCTGTCTGCATTCTGCAGCTCAGCACGGCGGGGCACGATGTTGTCATCACTGTACTGATATGTGCAGAGCGACAGGAGGAGACCGAAGCGGCGAGAAGAAAGGTGAGGAGAGAGAGAGATCTGGACGGCCAGACACTCCGCTTGGCTGCGGTGCCACCATATGGCAGTGCGGCTCCATTGAGCTGCTTGCATTATTTGTGCGCTTCAGGATGCTTGTGTATATACCAAGCATCCTCAGACGCACAAAAATGCAACATTTTGCATTTGAAGGGTATTTTTAAAAAGGGCAAGGGAACGCAAACGCATTTTAGCCCGCTCCTAACAACGTGTAATATGCTCACTGTCAGGAGCAGCTCTTGCTGGTTTCGGCAGTCACTGTTCCTGTAAGGTTGATTTCACATAGGCGTTTTTTTTTAAATGTGGCAGTTGTGGTAAAAAAAAACAGCATCTGCCGCATTTTACGCCTAGCGGCTGCACTTGCTACCCATTTGCGGGCATATATATATATATATATATATATATATATATATATATATATATATATATATAGTCCGCGATATGTACTAAAGGGGGCCTGCTGAGACCTTTTCGCCCGGGGCCCACAGAAACCTGGAGCCGGCCCTGTATGTATATGTGTGTGTGTGTGTGTGTGTGTGTTTATGTGTTTGTGTGTTTATGTGTGTGCTTGGGGGGTGTATAGAGTTCTTTACATCTCCGTTTCTCCATCCTGTACTTGCCCAGGGAGGGTGTGTGTGTGACTGCTTGTGAGAGGAGGGCTGGGGCTATTGGGCCGGTTTCACATTTGCGTACAGAACGCAGTGTAAGCAAACGCATGCACATTGCATTCCTATGTTTAATATGGGAACGCATAGTACCTGCGTATGGCTACGTTTGGTTACATTTGCGTTCAGATGCATTTTTTTAATAGCACCCTCCGAACACAACATGTTGCATTTTCTGTGCATTCACGGGGCTTATTTTATCAGCAAGTGACCGCAAGTGCACAAAGAATGCATGGAGCTCAATGGATCCGCAGTATCCTCCGCATGACAACGCAGGCAGATACTGCGGATCCATTGAAATCTTCACAGAAATCAGAGGCAGCCACCGGGAGATCAGTGGCGGCTGCCGCTGATCTCCTGGCGGCCACCTCTGATCTCCAGGCCACCGCCAAGACCAACCGCTGATTGGGTGACCGGGCACTATACTATGTGAACGCATGCGGAGAATCCCAGCTGCGTTGACCTCAGTATGACTACGTTTGCACCTGCATGTCAGACGCATGCAGACACAAACGCTAGTGTGAAGCCAGCCTTAGGCCCCTTTCACATCACGTTTTTCGCTGATTGCAGCAAATGCGGCAGATTTACCGCATCTGCCGCCTAACGGCCGCACTTGCAGTACACTTGTGGCAGGCCCCATGCATTGTCTAAGGGGCTTGCGGCAGGTCCGGAATGTGCGGGATAGCCGCGGTTGTGGCAGATGCGGTTTTTGTCCGGATCCACTGGATCTGGACAAAAACACTGATGTGAAAAAGGCCTTACATTGACTGGGCCAGTGTCTGCTGGTTGTGCTGTAAGTGACACGTCCATCATATAGCCAAGGGAAGAAAGTGATAGCAGCAGAGAAGAGGATAAGAAAACTGTCTGCTGAGGGGAAGAAGCTCTATTCCTCAGCACCCAGCTTTCCCATGCTCCCCTATACTCTATTCCTCAGCTTTCCCATGTTCTGATTTCCATCAGCACCCAGCTTTCCCATGTTCTGATTTCCATCAGCCCCCAACTTGGGAAAGCTGGGTGCTGAGGGAAAGAAGGATAGAAGAGCATGAGAAAGCTGGGACTGAGGAAAGAGGATAGAAGAGCATGGAAAAGCTGGGTGCTGAGGGAAAGAGAATAGAGGAGCATGGGAAAGCTGGGACTGAGGAAAGAAGATAGAGGAGCATGGGAAAGCTGAGTGCTGAGGGAAAGCGGATAGAGGAGCATTGGAAAGCTGGATGCTGAGGGAAAGAAGATAGAGGAGCATGGGAAAGCTGAGTGCTGAGGGAAAGCGGATAGAGGAGCATGGGAAAGCTGGATGCTGAGGGAAAGAAGATAGAGGAGCATGGGAAAGCTGAGTGCTGAGGGAGAGGATAGAGGAGCATGGGAAAGCTGGATGCTGAGGGAGAGGATAGATGAGCCTGGGAAAGCTGAATGCTGAGGGATAGAAGAGCATGGGAAAGCTGAATGCTGAGGGATAGAAGAGCATGGGAAAGCTGAATGCTGAGGGATAAAGGATACAAGAGCATAGGAAAGCTGAGTGCTGGGGAAAAGGTGTATAGCAGAGCAGGGGGTGGAAAAGGTGGGGGTGCTGAGGGAAACAAGCTCTTTCCCATCCCCTGCTGTGCTATACACCTTTTCCTCTGCACCCAGCTTTCCCATTATATCAGAACAAGTGTCAGCATCATTATCCTGTACCCCAGCGTCAGCGTCATTGTCCTGTACCCTCAGCGTCATTATCCTGTACCCCCAGCGTCATTGTCCTGTACCCCCAGCATCATTGTCCTGTACCCCCAGCTTAATTGTCCTGTACCCCCAGCGTCATTGTCCTGTACCCCCAGCGTCATTGTCCTGTACCCCCAGCGTCATTGTCCTGTACCCCCAGCGTCATTGTCCTGTACCCCCAGCGTCAGCGTCATTGTCCTGTACCCCCAGCGTCCACGTCATTGTCCTGTAACCCCAGCGTCATTGTCCTGTACCCCCAGTGTCATTGTCCTGTAACCCCAGCGTCATTGTCCTGTACCCCCAGTGTCATTGTCTTGTAACCCCAGCGTCATTGTCCTGTACCCCCAGTGTCATTGTCCTGTACCCCAGCGTCAATTTCCTGTACCCCCAGTGTCATTGTCCTGTACCCCAGTGTCATTGTCCTGTACCCCCAGTGTCATTATCCTGTACCCCAGTGTCAGTGTTACTGTTTGGCAAGGGGCCAGGATGGGGGAGATATTTACTGTATGCCATAACGAAAATAAAAAAGCGGAACTGCTGAGCAACCGAGACCGACTGCGCAGCGTCATTAGAAATAAGACCATTTTCGTGCAGTATTAAGCATTAATTAGGTATTCAGATTTACAAAAATCGCTTGGCTTTTAGGGGGGCTTTGCTCCCCCAAACCCCCCCACCGGGGGCTTTGCCCCTTGGAACCCCGCTGGGGGGTGACACCCCCCTTTCAGGGCCGGTGTGTGTTTCTTGGACCCCTACCTTGGGAAATTTCTGGGTGCGCCACTGCCCAACACAAATGAAGTCCTTCTTCTGCCCAGTTCTCCCAGCTCTCTACACTATGCCATAAACTTCTAACCCTATTAGACCAAGCAGACAGAACGGTTAGGTATAGATTAAAATCTCGTTTTTATAAATTTGGAAACAAGAGTGGAACTCTATTATCCAGAGCCTTGCACCCTAGACCTTCAAATTTTTACATCCAACAGGTCCAGGACGACACTGGAATCAAAAAGTTCAAAACAAAAGACATCCTTAATAGCTTTAGAAAATATTACACTTCTTTGTATAATATAAAACCCCACTTTCACAGTCTCTTGTCCACTCAAGTAAAAGAGAAAATTATCTCATACCTTCAAAAAACAAACTTCCCACACTCCCAGATTCTATGATCTCTGACTTGGAGACCGGGTTCTCACTAGATGAGGTGGAAGAAGTGGTGGGAGATCTGAAGGCGGGTAAGAGTCCGGGCCCTGATGGGTACTCGGCGGGTTTCTACAGATCCCTATCTGATCTCCTAAATCCTTTTCTCTTGGGGGTGTTTGACCATGTCTCGGGGGGGGGCTCGTTTCCTCCCCAAGCAATAATGGCCCATATTGTCGTCATTCCCAAACCAGGTAAAGATCCAATGTTTTGTAGTAGTTATCGTCTGATCTCTTTAATTAACCTGAACATGAAACTTTATGCCAAATTGATCTCAAATAGGCTTCGCACATTTCTGCCAGGGGTGATTGATAGAGATCAAGTTGGATTTGTCCTGGTCGTGAGGCCAGGGACAACACCATACGCTCCATAGCCCTTATAGATGAAGCCAAAAGATCGGGGGTACCCATGTGCATGTCCTGTCGATTGATGCTGAGAAGGCATTCAACAGGGTGCACTGGGAGTTTATGTTCTTGGCTTTGGGGGGGTTGGGTCTCGGTGAGGTGATGTTACGTAGAATAAGAGCACTATATACTAGTCCATCTGCACGCCTTAAAATTAATGGAGCCTTGTCGGATCCGTTTGATATAAAAAAACGGAACTCGCCAGGGCTGCCCCCTATCTCCATTATTATATATTTTGACCATGGAATCCCTTGCTATAGCTCTTCGAAATAATCCTTCGGTGCATGGACTCATCGCCTCATCAGGGGCACATAAGCTAGCCCTGTTTGCCGACGACCTCCTCCTTTATATTACACAACCCCTTATTGCTATTCCCAATATTATTTCGGAACTATCATTATTTGGTCATCTTTGTAATTTCATAATTAACTCTAGCAAATCAGAAATTTTGAATGTGTCCCTCCCTCGGGAAGTGGTTGCACTCCTCAAGACAAACTTCTCATTCAAGTGGAGATCAGATTCTCTTAAATATTCAGATATCCAACTTACAGCAAAGCCATCCCTTTTTTCCCATCATCGCCACGACAGCACCACCTGAGAGAGGACCGCCCATCCAAGACAGGAAACCTCTGAGATAAAAAGGCGGGACCTCTCCTGGACCTCAGTTTAGGTTTCCTGTCTTGGAGGTGGGAGACCTCTGAAGCTCATGCGGTCCTGGCCTGACCCGGTAGCTGGAAGAACTGTCCTTACCCAGGCAGTGGCTCCGGACTTGGGTTCATAAGCTCCTCCACGGGGTATCCCCTGCGGTGGTGGAGGGCACGGGGTCTGCAGAGGGCCACCAGCGGCCGGTTCTCGGCCCTTGTTGCCGCCCGGGGGTCGCAGCTGCAAGGTTGGTGGCTGCCCTGCACGCCTGTGCCCCGGGTGAACAGGTTCCTCTCCTGGCTTGGCGCTGCGTTCTTGGGTCTGTGAGGGGCCTGGGAGCGGATTCCCGGCGGCAGCTTTAAAATTTCGCGCCGGGAACCGCTACTTCCGGTTTCGGGCGCGGACCAGAAGTGACGCTCCGCGCCTGCACAGTAGAGCCCAAGATGGCGGTGCCCAGCGTTCGGCGGCTGGGAGACGCTGCTGCAGCAGCCGGAGGTGTGGGGCAGTGTATGGAGGGCAGCGCGGGCCACAACGGAGGAATGGAGCAGCAGGCCCTGGCGGCGCCCGACCCAGGGGAGCACCAGCAAGCTGGCAGCCACAGGTCCTCAGGTCAGAAGGGGTCCAAGCTGGATGTGGACCCGAAAGCCCCCCGGAAGTCGGTATGCCTCTGGTGGGTGAGTGCCTTCGGGCTGTGATTTTTGTATTTACACCTCCTTCTTGCTTGTTTGTAGGACGGCAAGAAAAAGGCGGCTAAACAACGGCATAAAGACTGTGCTATCTGCAAGGTCCCTCTTCCAGAGGATTGTCTTAAGGATTTGTGTGCCCCTTGCATTGAGGAAACTGTACGAAGCGCTGTTCCCAGTCTGGCCTCTAGCCTTAGGGATTTAGTGAGGGAAGAGCTGAAGTCCCTACAGAAATCCGGGAAGGATAGGGGGCGTAAGAGACAGAGGTCCCGGGCCTCTTCTTCTGGTTCTGACCGTGCCTCTCGTAGTTCTCACAAGGGGAGACGCAGGTCTCGTTCATCCTCTGCCTCTTCCTCCTCCTCATCCTCCTCCTCGGGGTCTTCCTCCTCAGATGGTAGTGGTGCTGGAGGTCCTGTTTTCCCCGGAAAGACACTGATTTTTTGATTAAGGCCGTTCGTTCCACTATGGGGTTGGTGGATGCCCGTGACCCCTCTTCAGTGGAGCATTTAATGTTCGGTGGTCTGTCTTCCAAGAAGCGACAGACTTTTCCTTTGAATCAGCGAATCCAGGCCTTGATTGAAGATCATTGGGCTAGGCCTGATAAGAAGGGCGCTCTCTCCCATTTGGCTAAAAAGAAGTACCCCTTTGATGAGGAGGCCACTACTTCCTGGGATAGATCCCCCAAGCTTGACGTAGCTGTGGCCCGGGCGTCTAAGCGTTCCTCTCTTCCTTTGAGGATTTGGGGAATTTGAAGGATCAGCTAGACAGGAAGGCAGAGGGCTACTTGCGTAGTTCCTGGGAATCCACTGCTAGCATCTTTCGTCCCTCAATTGCGGGTACATCAGTCGCTCGGTCCCTCATGATTTGGTTGCAGCAGTTGGAGGCTTTGGTGAGGGATGAGGTTCCCAAGGAGGAGATCTTGTCTTCCTTTCCTTTGGCTCTTTCTGCGGCGGCTTTTCTGGCAGATTCCTCAGCTGACTCCCTGAAATTGGCGGCGAAGGCTACGTCCTTCTCTAATGTGGCTCGTCGGGCCTTATGGTTGAAGGCCTTGCCCGGGGATGCCCAATCGAAGTCGAAGTTGTGTTCTTTGCCTTGTATGGGTGATTTTCTGTTTGGCAAGCCGCTGGATGAGATCTTGGAACGTGCCAGTGACAATAAGAAAAATTTTCCCGCCGGCCTTCCGGCTTCCACCTTCCGTGGTCATTCCTTTCGTAAGCCGCAGTTTGCCAAGCGGACGTCCCCTCGTCGGACCCGAGATTCTTGGGCCGACAAGAGAGACAAGAAGGCGGGTTTCTTGTTCAAGGGTTCCTCCTTTGACAGGAAGCACCAGTCTAAGTGACAGCTCGCTCCAGGTGGGAGGAGGGCTTGCCCACTTTCTCCCAGCCTGGTCCGACATTGGGGCTTGCGATTGGGCTCTCGGTATCCTCAGAGACGGGTTGACGCTGGAGTTCGCTTCGGGTCCTGTGGGGTCCCTAGTGATTACATCTGTTGGCAGTCCGGAAAAATGCAAATTTCTGATGGGCGAGGTGCAGGCCCTGGTGAAAAAAGGGGTTGTTTCCCCGGTTCCTCCGGCCGAATGCGGCAGGGGGTTCTATTCCACACTGTTTCTCGTGCCAAAGCCAGACGGCTCGTTCCGGACGATTATAAACCTGAAACGTCTGAACATCTTTCTGGTCCAGCGTTCATTCAAGATGGAGACTTTGAACTCAGCAATCAGGCTATTGTTTCCAGATTGTTTCATGGTAGTACTGGATCTGAAGGACGCATACTATCATGTTCCGGTTCATCGTCGCCACCAGCAGTTTCTGAGGTTCGCCCTGTACATGGAGGGCTCCCTCTGCCATTTCCAGTATCGGGCTCTCCCCTTCAGGCTGGCAATGGCCCCTCGGATTTTCACGAAGCTGCTGGCGGAGGTGATGGCTCACTTCCGCCGTCAGCAGATTTTGATTGTTCCGTATCTGGACAATCTGCTGATTGTGGGGGACTCCAGGGATCAGTGCCTCGCCCGTCTGCAGATGGTTCAGTCTTCCCTGGGTCAGTTGGGCTGGATTGTCAATCTAGAAAAGTCCAGGCTGGTTCCCGCCACGCGTCAGCTGTTTCTGGGGATGATTCTGGACTCACAGTCTCAGCTTTGCCTCCTTCCGGAAGACAAACAAGTGCGTCTCCAGTCTTCCCTTTCTGCAGTTCAGGCTTCCCCGCGAGTGACTTTGAGGAGGGCTATGTCTCTCTTGGGCTCCCTCATGTCCTGTATCCCGGCAGTCCCCTGGGCACAGTTGCACTCTCGGGCCCTTCAGTGGGAGATTCTCCAGCATCAACAAGGGGTGGGGGCAGCCTTGGACGCTTCGTTTGTTCTCTCCCCTCCGACTTTAGATTCTCTGGGGTGGTGGCTGGTCCCCGAGCACCTTTCCGTGGGCGTCCCGTGGGGTTGTCCGGTCTCCGACGTAATCACCACGGATGCCAGTTCCTGGGGATGGGGGGCCCACCTTCGAACCCTGTCCGCTCAGGGAGTCTGGGACTCACGCCTCTCCAGGATGTCGTCAAATATGCGGGAGCTCCTGGCAGTTTGGGAGGCAGTTTCTGCGTTCCTTCCTTCCCTTCGGGGGCGCCATCTACGAATTCTCTCCGACAACAGTGTGTCAGTGCCTTACTTGAACCATCAGGGAGGCACCCGGTCTCAGGCTCTCATGGGCATTACACGGGACATTTGTCGGTTATTGGAAGACCGTCACGTTTCCCTCTCTGCCCTTCACATACGGGGGTAGCAAATTCCCGGGCGGATTTTCTCAGCAGGGTGCAGCTCCGACAGGGGGAGTGGGCTCTGGATCCGGGGTTTTTTGCTCAGATTGTGGACAGGTGGGGCCTTCCGGAGATGGATTTGTTTGCAACCCGGGAGAACAGGCAGGTATGCCGGTTCTGTTCTCTGAATCCCGGAGACCGGCCCTTTGCTGTGGACGCTCTACTGATCCCCTGGTCCTTGGGTCTTCTGTATGCCTTCCCTCCCTTAGTCATGATTCCTGCAGTCCTTCGGAAGGTCAGGGAGGACGGGGCCAGACTCATCATGATAGCACCCTTCTGGCCCCGGAGAGCTTGGTTCTTTTGGCTCAGTCGCCTGTCTGTGCAGGCTCCTTGGACTCTACCCCTGTCCCCGTCGTTCCTGTCTCAGGGGCCGATCCACCATCCGCAGGTCTTGGGTCTCCGGCTGACGGCGTGGAACTTGAACGGCGACTCCTGTCGCGTAGGGGGTTCTCGGACGGCCTTGTTCGTACACTGATGTCCAGTCGAAAGCCGGTTACCACCAATATTTATGGTAAAGTGTGGAAGAAATTCCTGTCCTCTTCGGAGGCGAATCCAGAGGGTGAGGCTCCTGTGTCGGCTGTTTTAGAATTCCTCCAGAGGGGGTGGGAAATGGGTCTCTCTGTCAATACCCTGAAACTCCAGGTTTCGGCCTTGGGGCCCCTGTACCATTGTCCCCTCGCGGGGTCTTCTTGGGTGACGAGGTTTATTCAGTCCTGCAAGCGGGCCACTCCTGTTCCCTGTCCGAGGGTGCCTCCTTGGGATCTCAATTTAGTTCTTGATGCCTTAACGAGGCCTCCCTTTGAGCCGTTGTCTTCGGCTTCACCTAAGGTCCTTACTCTGAAGGTAGTCCTGTTGGTGGCTTTGACGTCGGCCAGACGTATTAGTGACCTACAGGCCTTGTCGGTGGTGGGGCCTTATACGCAGATTTTGCAGGATAGGGTCATCCTTCGCCTGGACCCTTCTTTTCTTCCCAAGGTGGCTACCAAGTTCCACATGATGCAGGAGATTGTCCTCCCTTCCTTCTGTGATCATCCTGCAAATCAGAAGGAAGAGGTTCTCCACACGTTAGATGTCAGGAGGGCGTTGCTTACCTACTTGGACGTGTCCGCTGCCTGGCGTCAGTCCCCGTCCCTCTTTGTTTCCTTTCAGGGGGCCTCTAGGGGTAAGGCAGTGTCCAAGGGTACCCTGGCTAGGTGGTTGCGGGAAGCCATTGCTCTTGCTTATTCTTCTAGTCAGGTGCCGGTCCCGGGGGGCCTTAATGCACATTCCACCAGGGCGGTGGCTACGTCCTGGGCTGAGAAGGCTGATGTCCCTTTAGAATTGATCTGTAGGGCTGCTACTTGGTCTTCTCCTTCTACTTTCTTCAAGCATTACAGGCTTGATCTTTCTTCCACCAAGGAGGTGACCTTTGGTAGACGGGTTCTGCAAGCGGTGGTCCCTCCCTAATTTCTTTTCTCTGAAATCTCTCAGGTGGTGCTGTCGTGGCGATGATGGAAAAATCTAAATTACTTACCGGTAATGGGTTTTTCCGGAGCCACGACAGCACCACCGCATTCCTCCCTATTGCCTGTTGGTGTGGTCACGTTTGGGGGGTTTTGAATTGTTGATTTCTTTTGGTGGTGGTTGTGTACTAATGATTGTTGGGTTCCCCTCTCCGGTCTCTGTAACCAAAACTGAGGTCCAGGAGAGGTCCCACCTTTTTATCTCAGAGGTTTCCTGTCTTGGATGGGCGGTCCTCTCTCAGGTGGTGCTGTCGTGGCTCCGGAAAAACCCATTACCGGTAAGTAATTTAGATTATCCGATACCAGCTATGAGAATATTCTAAAAAAAAGTGGATTCTGACCTGTCCAAATGGCATAAACTACACCTTTCCTGGCTGGGCAGACTCAATGCAATTAAGATGGACTTGTTACCGAGGCTTCTTTTTTTTCTTTCAGACAATTCCTTTATTGCTACCAGCTTAATTTTTTTCGAGACTCAAAAGAGCTATCTCAAAATTTATTTGGTCTCATGGTAGGCCCAGAGTTTCGTACTCTCCTTAGAAGACCGGTGGGGTCTGGGGGATTGGGGTTACCGGACTTTCAAATTTACCATTATGCGGCCCTGGGCACATGTATTCTGGACCTTTTTAGAGCCGTTGACGAGAAAAGATGGATTGAGGTGGAGACAGCACATTGTGGCGTTAACCCTCTCTCCAAGGTCTGGACCCGGCCCTCCCAGATGACACTGATCTACCATTTATCACAAAAAACTTGAAGTTGTTTTTGAAACATACCCATAAATCCTTCAATATTACAACGATTCCGGGGCCCCTTACTCCAATTAACGGAAATCCGTTCTTCCCTTTAGATTCGGGCCAGTCACAATTCTTACATAAAGCAAAACATACTCATCCTACCTTACACCACTTCTCCTCACACCTGAGGGCTCACGAAATATACGAGACCTTTTTCATGGTGCTCCCTCTCCTCCGGGATCATGGTACCAACTACAAAGGCTCTCCAGCTACATCTCTACTTTGCCACACTCCACTGTCTTCCGACCATTGCTCCCCTTTGAATCCAAATGCCTTGAGGAGGGCCCCCCTTCCCACTCCATCTCTGTACTCTATAAGATCTTACAATGTTCCACAATATCTACTCCTCCACATTTTATTACTAAATGGGAAACAGATCTTCAAAGAACTTTCTCCCCTATAGAGATGGATAACATTTTTCTTTTAACACAAAAGGCATCTATTAATGCTATTTCTTGTGAAAGAAACTATAAGGTGGTGGTGAGATGGTATAGGTGTCCGGCGGATATACATGCAGTGTTCCCATCAGCATCCGCGGAGTGTTGGAGGTGCCGGGTGGATAGGGGCACTTTTCTACATATTTGGTGGGCATGCTCAGCTATCAGACCCTTCTGGGAAGCAGTCCTAGATCTTTATTGCTTGGTGACGTCCATCCGTGTCTGTCCGACACCTGAATTACTCTTATTGAACCTTACTGGTGAATCAATTTCTAAATTCAAAAAAGGCCTCCTCCGACACTTCTTGACGGCAGGCAAGAGATTGGTTCCCAGATATTGGAAACAGACCCTCCTCCTTCTAATGGGGAAATTGTGGCCGACATTAATGACATTTGTAGAATGGAAGACCTCATTAAACAATCCCAGGGCATAGATCAGTCCACAGATAAATTCTTTGCAACGTGGATGCCTTGGCTCCTCTTTAGGGACTCCCCAGCCCTTACCAGTTGGTTGTCTTCTTGATAATCGATTGTCTTCATGAGATTAGCCACACTTGGCATTGGTGGTTGGTCGACACCCCCCCCCCCCCCGGACACTCCCCTACCTCTTTTCCTCCTCCTCCTTTTCCCTCCGCTATTTTGCCTTTTATCTTTACTCCTTCCCTTTCTTCCAACACCACTGGTCCACATTCTACCTATGCCTCTTATCTTCCTCTTGGTTTCTTTCTTTTATATTCTTAATGCTCAATACCTCTATTAGATTGTCTAGGGAGAATTTTTATAACATTTCAGTTTTCATTGTGAACTCTCTTGGTGGAGAACGTATCCCTCTAGATGTTCTATTTACAATTGTTTCTTGGTCATTGTATATGGTGATTTATAGACTACTTTGAATTAAGTACAAACCTAAGATCATTAGATCTGTATTCCAGAGTATGAATAATTTGTATTTGAAATTATCATACAAGAAATAATTTGGTACGTTTTATTGATTCATGTCCTTAGACGTGACTTGACAATTTATTTTGGTAACATTGTTGTATACTGTTGGATATTTTATACACAAATAAAATGTGATTTACCTAAATTTAAAGTTGAGTTGTTCTTTTCATCTTGATCACGATCCCCACGTCCGTGTACTCATTTAACACTACCTGGGTTGGTTTCTGACCCAATATAAGCCCGATCACGGACCGGATTTACATTAAACGAGGAACTGGTGGCAGCAATTAGTGCTTGTGTTATTCAGGGCCTCTATCAGTGACAGGGTGGTGGTTATCATATGTGCTTCCAGTTGCGGTCCAGAAGGTATATATCACACTCACCGAGAGGTGCCTCAGGTAGTTCCATTACTAGCATGAGTTTAACAAGAGGCACTGTTTAGCTGCCAAGTTCGGTGGCCGATTCACAAGTGGTGGCAGCAGTGGGATACTTGAGGTAGAAGGAGATTAGTTTTCACGCTCTGGTGTGAAGGCACAGGGGGTCTTCCTTTGCGTGACTGCCCCTAGGCTCTTGCATCACCTAGCTGTTGTTCTCTAGGAAGCCCTATATAACTGCTAAATGACCATTTCCTTAGGTTGATTAGCATACACCACTTCTCAGAAATGACTTGCCTCCGGCCAAAAAAAGGCGGGGGCTTATCTCCTAGGAGTGGGATATGTGTTATCTGAGACAAAATGGCTGCTGGGAAAAATTGCAATATGCCTTACAAAATATTGCTTATTCATTACACTCCTCATTTCTAGTTTTTTTTTACAATTTCCTTCAATTAAATCTGGCTGTGTTAAAATTTTACAGTCTAAGAAGGCTTTTTTTTTACCAGTTTTTTTTGGGTAGGAGCATTCAAAAAACCTCCTGCAGTATTTTGCTTTGAATATGAAAGTCTGATTTTCTGGTACATTTTTTTTCATATACCGTATATACTCGTGTATAAGCCGACCCGTGTATAAGCCGACCCCCCTACTTTTGCCCCCAAAACCTGGGAAAACCTATTGACTCGTGTATAAGCCGAGGGTGGACCCCAGCACAGGTATACAGCCCCCAGCAGTGTAGTATACAGCAGCCTCACCAGTGGTATACAGGCCTCCCCAGTGGTAGTATACAGCAGCCTCCCCAGTGGTAGTATACAGCAGCCTCCCCAGTGGTAGTATACAGCAGCCTCCCCAGTGGTAGTATACAGCAGCCTCCCCCTGTGGTAGTATACAGCAGCCTCCCCCTGTGGTAGTATACAGCAGTCTCCCCCTGTGGTAGTATACAGCAGTCTCCCCCTGTGGTAGTATACAGCAGTCTCCCCCTGTGGTAGTATACAGCAGTCTCCCCCTGTGGTAGTATACAGCAGTCTCCCCCTGTGGTAGTATACAGCAGTCTCCCCTGTGGTAGTATACAGCAGCCTCCCCCTGTGGTAGTATACAGCAGCCTCCCCAGTGGTAGTATACAGCAGTCCCCCCTGTGGTAGTATACAGCAACCTCCCCAGTGGTAGTATACAGCAGTCCCCCCTGTGGTAGTATACAGCAGCCTCCCCAGTGGTAGTATACAGCAGCCTCCCCAATGGTAGTATACAGCAGCCTCCCCAGTCGTAGTATACAGCAGCCCCAGCCTCAGTGGTGGTATATACAGGCAGCCCCAGTGGTGGTATATACAGGCAGCCCCAGCCCCAGTGGTGGTATATACAGGCAGCCCCAGCCCCAGTGGTGGTATATACAGGCAGCCCCAACCCCAGTGGTGGTATATACAGGCAGCCCCAGCCCCAGTGGTGGTATACACAGGCAGCCCCAGCCCCAGTGGTGGTATATACAGGCAGCCCCAGCCCCAGTGGTGGTATATACAGGCAGCCCCAGCCCCAGTGGTGGTATATACAGGCAGCCCCAGCCCCAGTGGTGGTATATACAGGCAGCCCCAGCCCCAGTGGTGGTATATACAGGCAGCCCCAGCCCCAGTGGTGGTATATACAGGCAGCCCCAGCCCCAGTGGTGGTATATACAGGCAGCCCCAGCCCCAGTGGTGGTATATACAGGCAGCCCCAGCCCCAAAGGTGGTATATACAGGCAGCCCCAGCCCCAGTGGTGGTATATACAGGCAGCCCAGCCCCAGTGGTGGTATATACAGGCAGCCCCAGCCCCAGTGGTGGTATATACAGGCAGCCCCAGCCCCAGTGCTGGTATATACAGGCAGCCCCAGCCCCAAAGGTGGTATATACAGGCAGCCCCAGCCCCAGTGGTGGTATATACAGGCAGCCCCAGCCCCAGTGGTGGTATATACAGGCAGCCCCAGCCCCAGTGGTGATATATACAGGCAGCCCCAGCCCCAAAGGTGGTATATACAGTCAGCCCCAGCCCCAAAGGTGTTTACAGGCAGCCCCCAAATGCTGGCACTTGCCCCCCTGCTTGTAAGCCCCCCCCGGCTGCTTAACTTACCATCCTCTGTCTTCTTAATCGCGCGCAGGTGCCTCGGTGCTCCCGTCCTCCATGCATCCGGGTCCCCGGCCGTCGCGTAGCGATGACGTCATGCGACCGGCCGGTCACATGACCCTGGATGCTATGGAGGACGGGAGCACGGAGGGACTTGCGCGCGCGATGAAGAGGATGGTATGGTAATAATAGCAGCCGGGGGGGGCCTTACAAGCAGGGGGGCAAGTGCCAGCATTTGGGGGGGATATATTTAGTTATGCACTGCTTCCCCCTGCCGCTGATTGACAGGGGGAAGCAGTGCATATGTAATGAGCGGCCCCACGTGACGGGGCCGCTCATTCAGCTACCTCCCACCGCCTCCTCCAGCCTCCCCAGCCCTGGACACAGCCCCCACCTACCGCATTGACCCGTGTATAAGCCGAGGGGGAGACTTTTCAGCCCAATTTTTGGGCTGAAAAACTCGGCTTATACACGAGTATATACGGTACGTTAGTACTGATTGGCCGGTATGTTTACTCAGCCATTTATTGTAATGGCTGTTTGTAAAATGAACATAACTGTTTGCGTCTGTTTGAAAAACGTTTTGGTTAAAATACTCCCATTTTCATCATGGAACCAGAGGTGTATCTAGGTTTTCCGGCACCCGGGGCAAGACTTCAGTTTGGCGCCCCCCCCTTTGGTTCACATATATTACCCCCACTCTCTCCCCCCAGTTTGGTCCACATATTCTCCCCCCCCCCCAGTTTGGCTCAAATATATGGCCCCCACCCTGTTCCCCCTTGTTTGGCTCACATAATGTGAATACGTAAAGTAGGGGGTAGCCTTAACTGGTAGCACACCTCATTCAACCTGCGAATGACCTCAAAAGGACCGATGTATCGAGGACCCAGCTTGTAAGAGGGAATTTTGAGGCGGACGTATTTGGAGGAGAGCCATACCTTGTCCCCTGGCTGGAACAGGGGGGCATCCAGGCGCCGCTTGTCGGCGTGGTCTTCCATCCGTCTCGATGCCTTCTCCAGAGCTGCTCGTGTCTCGTCCCAGATCTTGGAGAAGTCTCTAGCCACCGCCTCAGCCGCCGGAGTAGGAGTTGTGATGGCCACGGGAGTCGGGATCCTCAGATGGTGTCCATACACTATGAAGAAAGGTGAGGTACGAGAGGACTCACCGGTGTGATTGTTGTAGGAGAACTCCGCCCAGGGTAGTAAGGCTGCCCAATCGTCGTGCTGTGCGATTGGTGAAGTGTCGCAGATAGCCGGACAACACCTGATTCACCCGTTCGACCTGCCCATTTGACAGCGGATGGTAGGCTGAGGAGAAGTCCAAATCGACATCGACCTTCTTGCAGAGGGACCGCCAGAACCTGGACACGAACTGAACACCCCTGTCAGAAAGAATGTTAGAGGGAAGACCATGTAAGCGGAGAACGTGGAGGACGAACAGCTCAGCCAGTCTGGGCGCAGAAGGCAGACCGGGCAACGGAATGAAATGGGCCATTTTGG